>WHYT01015567.1:130861-154370 GCA_009806455.1 Tetrax tetrax | reverse complement strand
AAAAAAAAAAAAAAAAAAAAAATCTTTATTCCTTATACAGTATTCCTTGCAACATTTTCCCTTCTGATGGTAGTTGTTTTGCTAGTCACTACATCAGAAAACTTTTCAATATCATTTTTGGATAAATTTTGCAGCATGAGTACTGTGCATGCCTTTTGTTAAGTTGAAGCAGATTTTGCTGTTCTCTGCAGGACAGTTATACTATGCACTTCTCAGGAAAGAGAAATACCACAGAAAGTTATCAAGTTGTTTTTTATAAGAAGTGTATTGCAGCTTCTGATATAAACTCTCCAATTCTTCATACTAAAGGTAAATGATAAAACTTAACAGTTGTTTTCGAAGACCTCATTTAAAATCTTATATATAAATTACCTCTCCTTAAATAGACAGGCACTGATAGAGCAAATAATTGAGCTAAACCAATGCATTATTCATGTGATAAAGCTTTACATCACTGTAGCAAGCTCAAAGAAAATACAGTATTTAGCTGCCTAGCCAGAGGTTGTAGGTGACACCAAAGTGACTGCTAGGGACTGTAAGGAGGGCAAAGCAACAAAAGAAGAGGGAAACAGCATGCAAGCACATAGCAAAAACAAACTGTGCCAATAAGTGACTATCCTCAAGAAAAGTAGGCTGATGTAAATACCTGCCTGAGCAGACTCCTTTGCACAGGATTGCGACTGATCATACTGAGAGTTTGTCTTGTACTGACAGGGTGAACAGCTGATGTTCAGGATAAGAGCCCAGACCAGTCTGCTAAAGCACAATCTCCCATGACCAGACAACCCAGGAGGCGGGTGTCACGGTGTCATCCTACATCTTCTCTCAGGCCATTCTCTTATGGAGTGACTTGCTGCTCCACAGGTACTTGGGAGAGGAAAGGGAAAAAACCCAACACACCACCAATCACACAGACCCAAACATTTTTGCCTGAGAGCACCAGGCATACAAGCAGGCACAAGCGAGCAAAACCACACTATATTTTCTCTCCCCCATTCTGACTGTAAACTTTCAGAGGAGAGAGATTCCTGTAACTTAGGAAAAAAAAAAAAATCTGCAGTCTTCAGCAGAGGCCTATTTTTAAGTTTACCAGAGCTAAAAGCAGACACCTCACCCACCGGAGGTTGATGCTTACGCCCATGCTCAGAGCAGAGAGAGAACAAAGCTCCCACACTCTAGAGCCTTCCAGTTACAAAGACAGAAAGAAGGCAGGGGAAGGGCGGTACTGGAAGGGACTAAATATTTCCCATAAAACTGCATAGAAATACTGTGGTTTAACTGAAAATACACTGCTTTAAAAGTCCAATTTTACTATCATTGAGTTGCTACTTAAACATCACATGCTGACTGCCTTAATGGTAGGAATGTCTCTGCTTAGCAAACTGTGTTCCTGGGGAAGTGCAGAATCTTTTTTTATTTGCTCTTATATTTAGATTTCTGGATAATGCCTATCAGAAAGCCTTTAAAAGCAAAAGACCTGGCTAAATATATCATGCATAAATCATGACAAGCTCACAGACAGCTAAGAAAATTTTATCATCTATGCATAATTCATTCTGGTTTTCCTGCAAGGGACAACATCAAACAGGTGCTCAGGAGGTGTGAACAGAATGGACATTTTTACACCCGTTTTTTCAATTTTTGTGGACAAAACTTGACAAAACAGTGTAAGCTCACTCCCACTAAAAGAAAAAAAAAAAATCCCAAATCCTTTTTAGACTTTTTCCATTTTTCCACTGAAAGAAAACAAGATTACAAGGACTATATTGTATTTACTATTATGTTACGGAAAAATAATAGATACTAGCAAAATATATCTTTGGAAACAACTGAAAATGGTCATTTTGTGAACTGACCATCATGCTAGCTACAAGGAATAAATTAAAACATGGTTATTATGGAATAAGATCACTGAAACAATAAAAACACACAAACAAAAGCAATATAGGCATGCTTAAAGAGTGGAACCCTACATTTTTTTCCCCAAAAAGTTTCAGATTACAAGACACACTATTTTTAATACAGTCTGCAAAACAAGCAGGCTGAAGTCTTGATGGATTACAAGAGCAGCACTAGTCTGTCAAACAAACACCTATAGCCTGCCTTTGACCATAGCCAAAAGTGGATGCTTTAAAGACATAAGGAAAGGGTAAAGTACACATCAATATTTCCTTAAAATACACATCAATTGATTTATGGTTAGGCATTTTTCATAGACCTCAGAGGATTTCTCTGTTATGAATATGTTCAGTCTCTCCTTAAATTAATGTTAACTTTTAGAACAAAAACATCCTGGGGTAAGGAGTTCCACAGATTAAGTAAATACCGTTAGTGATTAATTTTTATTCTGAATCTTACACTTTTTATCTGCTTTGGATGAATCAGTTTGCATGAAAAATGACAGGCAAGACCCAATGGTTGCTAATTGCTTGAATTAATAGGGAACAGACCTTATATCAAGAAAAGATCCCCTACACTAAGCCTTATTTTGCCCATGCTTTCGAAGGGGGCAAGGGGAAGAAAGCACAGACATCTAAAAAAATGTTTTAAAATAACAAGACACAAGAAATAAAGCTGTAGTTAACAAACCTGACAGCTCTAGCCCTCCTGTCATCTCTTCTGGTTTCAGGCTTACTAGGAGACTCTCCATATTGATCCCATCTATACAGACAGAGCATTAATGAATTGGTCTCTATCAGGCAGTCGGAACTTAGTTTATAAAGCATTATGTATCAAAGCCAACCTATTTAATTACATCTAAAAATTAACCCACATGTTGTAAATAAGAGAAATATGCTTCACATCCATACTTATCAGCAAAGCTGGAACTGCTATTGCTGTTAATAATCATTTGACTATTTTTGCTAAGTCATCATAATGAGTCTCAACACAGGTTTCTGCTTACTTCACAACATCATTTGAGCAACTATGCTTTTTTGATCAAGAGCAGAAGCAGTTGCAACATGAGTCACAAAGCCATGAGAGTCTTTGCCTCTCCTCAGGAGTTAATGAGAGAAATCAGCTCTTTTGGCTCCTGTGATAAATCTGTGTCTTCTGGCACAAATCTGTGAAAGTTCATTTCAAAGTCTCACGAATCGGTATTCACGCCAAAAGTATTTGACCACTCACCTGATCAAGGAACAGAAAAAACTTCTCATGTGACTTGTTGAACCCATCACAGCTAATCAACAAACCTCAAGGCAGCAACTATCAATCATAAAATGCTGTCAATAATTACTTGAGAGAGCCTCAAATGCATAATTGAACTATACACCCGAAACAATTCTGTCTGACAAAAACTATTCTGTATTCAGATATTGACTTGTCATGATTGGATGCAATTTACTGATGTGGCTCTCTCACCACATAAGTGGGTGGCAGAGAGAGACTGAATGTTTCACTGCACAAGGCACTAAACCCAAAAGGAGTAAAATTTCAAAAAGTTCAAAATACTTGTTCTTTGAAATCAGAACTTTTCTAATAAGCATATTTTGGTAATCATGTGAAGTTTCCATGTAGAGTTTTTAATGAAAATATTGTCAGAAGTAGCCATGAACTGTGGGGAAGTCAAATATGAAAATGAGTTCAGGGTGGGTTCCTGAGCTAGTCCATCCCTCTGTCTCCCCCTCCCCAAATTCCCAGACTTTAAAGTCTTATTTTCATCCTGATTAATAAAATGCCAAAGTCTCTGATGCAAAAAAAAGTCAAGTTTTTGTCATTCACTGAATTAAAGTTTGTTACCTTTTTGTTTAATGAGATCAAGGTCCCTATCTTGAACTCTGTGATGCAAATCACTTCCTTTCAACACTCATTTCTCAAGAAACACGGAGGTTTGTTGACAATGAAGAATGTTAAGAGACATGGTTGTTGGTACCCACAGCAAGGTAAAGTAACTAGGATAAAAAAGGGGGAGCAGCGGAACCTGTACTTGAATCATCAACCACTTCTAAGTATAATTGAAGTTTCCAACTGGTATATCCACGATAATGTATGCTAGATATCAAATACATGAGTCGCTAATGACTAATTCATATTGCAAATGAAAGTCACGGATACAAGTGGAATGGCACTCAAAGAGCTGCCAGTCCTTACAGAGAATAACAAATACAAGCACCAAAACTAGAGAAAAATATTGCACCTCTGAACATCCCACAGTTACTCCCACAGAGCCACACAGTAAACTCTCTCTCTGCTTATCAGGATTGAATTTCAAACTCAGTTTATCCCAAAGCATAAGATCTGATTTTATCTCACCTAACAAGAAACAACATCACTGATCACAGTATTATCAGCCCTCTTTAAAAATGGAGGCACTTGTCTCTGTGTGACCTCTTGCAGGAGTGAATGCTGCAGGCTAAAAATGCTTTGAAGAGATGACAATTTCCTTGTTTGGACACTAATTTGAACTAAAGTTAATGTCTGTGATCAACATAGCATGTACTTACAAGTAACCACTCTACCTTAAATATAAAATAATTCTTTCTATCTCACTTCAGTTGAGAAACAGCACACACTCTAGGAAAATAAATAGGGCTCAGTAAACTGTTTTTACCCTACAGTCAAGCTGACTCAAAATTTTGAATTCAATAGTAAAGTCGCTCATTTCAGGCTGGAATGGTCAGAGAACTCATGGTTGCTTGAAATCCAGGCTCAAGGACTTCTCAGGACATAGATAATTTCTGCTGCCATATGTGAATACGTATAGCACTTTTATAAGTACAAATTGAAATCTGTTTTTTTTTTTATAAGTGTGAATAGATCTTTATTTCAAAGCCTTTTGTACTTGTGCTTTGTATCTTACCTTAACTAACAGTTAAAGGCTACTTTTATATGTTGTCTCTGAACTTGAGCTTGTCAGACAGGCTAACAGTTGCTTGACAGAATGACCGACTTGGTTTTACATATCATTTCTGAATAAGAGATTTTTAATCTTTTTGTTTGGTTTGGTTTTTTTTTTTTGTTTTGGTTTGTGGTTGTTGGGTTTGGGGTTTTTTTGTTTTTTTGTTTTTTTTTTAAGGAAAGAGCATTGATCAGCCAGACAACTTACTGGAGCATTGAGAGCTTCCTTGTTTCTTACCCTAAAGACTGTCCAAAGGTTGGGTTTATATCTGCAAGCAGTTTTCTCTATGCCTCCACCAGTTTCATCTGAATAAGTTTTGGACAAGTAAGCTAACCTTCTTGTACTCCAGCTCTTCGTTCTGTAAATTAGGGGCATCATAATTTGACCGCCTTCATTGTCCTTACAGAGGACACAATAAACTTACAGAAGCACACGATCATTTATCTTAATAGAAGTCCTGGTAATTAGAGAGCTACTAACTGACTGACGTGCATGCCCTCAACCTTACGGGTGTACTTGTTCTACTACTCCAGCTAATAAGTTTCACCCATGAAGGCATATGATAAGTATTCAAATTATCTACATGCTATAAAGTTAAAGTACCGGACCTACATTTGTTTTTCAATTTATTATATTTTCTCAGACAAAATTAAAAATATTTTGCTGGGGATTTAAATATTGTTCTGACCAAAATCTACCACAGCATCAAAAAAGCCAAGTATTTTGAAATTATTTTTTGAAATTAGTTTATTCCCTGTTGGAGAACCAGGGGACACAAAGGGCAAAATAAGACAAGTACCATTTAGAACAGGTCAGATAGAAGCTTTATTATTTTGACCACAGTAAGAGAACATTCGGATACCATTTTCTCTTCTGCTCCCCTGTTCTCTGTAAAGCGATTGCAGAGAACCAGCCTATATATTGTTTTGGGAGGTCAGGGGGGATTCTTACAGATCTTAAATAACCCACAGAACTATAATATTTCATTGAATAAGTGATAATAATGAACTTTAACATTTGACATGAAATCAGAAGTGCATATTTTGAAAATTAACTCTCTTAACATAAGCACAGCAATAGAAACTACAGTTCTATTCCCTCACATGCTATGTACATCAAACAATATAATCTTTTAAATCACTAAAAAAGCCTGTGCCCTGTAACAGGGAGGAGTACAGCTATCTGGAAGGCAGCTATGTTTTGAAGCAAAATCTTAAGTGTATCTGTGATTATACGACAGAAGGGGAAAATAATTCAATATAGCATAAAAAAGTAAATACTTAAAATATTAAGAGCAATAGAATATAATGTGAAATTAATAAGGCAAGAAACACCAAACCCAGCCTCCAATTGAAATTAGTCTTCTGAATGCTTCAATAGCAGCTGAACTGATGAAGCAGGCAACTGGAACACCACCAGATGGAACAGGAAATTGAGGGTTACTGAGGAGCAGTGGCCTAGACCCTCCATCTAGGAAGTCTTCTACTAAAAGCAGGTCTGACAGTTAACTAGAATGCCAGCTTAGCAGATCTAAGGTATGATAAGACAAAGAATATTATTAACATAAATACTTCTGTTAATATTTCCATTAGAAATAGGTGAGTCTGCTCACCATCTGAAAACACATGCTTTTAGTCATTATATAAATAATGACTAATAGGCAAGTATGAATCCATCAATTCTTCCTACAATGGGAAAAAAACAGAGTGAACTTCATCCTCAATTGGGCAGCACTGCTTAAATCGAGCTACTTTTCATAACAAATCCATTGTGCTCACAGGATGTGACAGGATCACTGGAGCAAACCACTATCCCAGCAGGGCAGGCATGGTATGCTGAGAGTAGAGGTGGCACCAGTCCATAGAGTTTGCAGCCTGAAAACAGAGTTCCCAGCAATTTTTCTGTGGTCCATTTGGAGCAGCTGCAACAGATATGATATCTCTCATATGTAGAGAAGTCACTCATGTATGTCATCCTCACTTTCTAGATATGAATCCCTCTTCATTCTGTTTCTTTAATTCCAAGGAAAAGTTACAGGAAAAAAAATAAAAACAATCAACAACAAAAAAAAACCCCACCAAACAAAAAAAAAACCATAAGCTTAAAGTCTACTTAAATGAATTATCTGAAAAAAAAGCATGCAAGGTTTGCAGAACCTCAAAGTCCATGAGATTTAAACTATTGCTGAAATCAATTAGCTTAATTTATGATGCACTGTTTAGCCAGCATCCTAATTAAACAGTAGCATCCTATCAACCCAGTAAAGAACAAAGCACAGCAGGTGATATTAGATCACCAGCCCATATTCAAATGTGTGCCTTCCCAGCTTTTTTAGTTATGCTGATTTTTCAGAAGTCAATTGATAGTGAAGTAAAATGGATAAAAATTAAAAATATATATATTTTTAGCATCTTCACTGCCCAGAAAGTTTTAAACAGATACTGAAATGGTATCTAAAGAATTAAAATAATTTTAGAGGAAGAAAAAAATTCACTATGTCCAAGCTTCTATTTTCACCTCTATGGCTCTGGAGGGCCTAAAACAAGGCAAATAGGTTTAACAACTGCAGCTTCTTGAAATACAAATCCCCTTTAATAATTCCTTCAGATACCCCTTACGAAAAGGATGATTTTACAACTAAAGAGGCAATGCGTAATTGCAAAATAGTATTATTTATTTTGATGGAGTAGCTAATGAAACATTCTTAAAGATTCTGAAGCAAAATTAAAACACAAAATTAACCTCTCAACTTCTCACTTGTGCTCTGAATTGATCTTAACTCTGAAAAATTGCCTTCATGCTGCAGAGAAATCACTTAGGCTACTGAACTAAAAATTGTTACAATAGATTCAATTCTAAAATTTTAGCCAGGTAATTCTGCTTGTAATACTACACAAAAAAAATTAAGCAGACATTATCTTGCTCTACCTCCTTACTTCAAGTTTATATTTTTTGGAGAACAAAGCAAATCCACAGTTACTAAATACTAAATCACATGACATCAATAATGTCCTGTACTCCTTACCTTACTTAGAAAAGTCTACCAGCTCAGATAATACTGCCATCTCTTTTTTCCCCTTTCCATATTTTTGACAGATAGACAATTGTTCAGTCCAGGCCTACAAAGGCTTGGTAATCTCTAGCCTGACTGGTTCCTTTTCGCCTGAACCATCAATAACTCAATATTCCCTTGAAGACAGAGTACGATTCCTCAAAACCTTCTCCCACTATTTTTTTTTTTTTTTTAAAAAAAAACAACCTACGTATCTCCCAGTTATTTGAGTAATTGGTATGAGAAAGACTCCATTAAGTTTCAGTAGCATCAGTTGCATCAAATATCTTTTCTCTGGCAAGTAATTTTGATTTTTCTTGGTATTTGCTCCAAGAGTAGTGCACTGTAATTCTGCAGACCTGGAGTCTGCAGGCAGCTTTTTCATCAGCCTCCTGGATGATCTTGGCCAAATGTCTTTATTTCTAGGCTTTCTTTTCTTCATCAATTCCCCTTCAGTAAAATGGGAATACTGATTCTCTTTCTAATGACATATTCAATACTACCATGCAAGGGATAGGGTGTTTCATATAATTTTGTGTTGAGCTTCTAGTAGCATGCCATAAAAAATTGAATATCTATTGTTCACATCTTCACTTCTTCCCATTTGCGGAAGCAGTAAAGATGTAAAGATGGATGTCCAGTGTCCCCTTATCCAGGCTGCTATGCCCTAAGCACAGTCCCTTTTAGTAGCACATCTAAAAGCCTCTCTCTTCCACTAACTTATATCATACTTGAAAGGTTAAATTCTCTTTCTACCAAAAGATTTCTACTAGATTTTACCAGCCTCAAATAGGCAATCCAATCTTTTGGTACATATTCTAACTAAGGGGAGGGCTGGGGCTGAGGAAGTATGTTAGCTGATTGTAACAACCAAAGACTCAGGAGGAAATATTTTAATTATTTCACAGAGAGTCACCCACATATATGATATTAAGCACAACAGCTCTGCACTCAGCCACAGCCTGATCTGTGTGGCTGCTCTGGCAGTCCTTCCTCAATGGTACCACCTCAACCACGCTGACGAGGAAAGTTTACATACAAGTGATTGCACATACTGTTTTTCACTCATCATTACTTACAACCTGTAGGAGAACATTTGACATTGCTCTTTTTATTTATCTGAAAATATTTTCACATCTATCTGAACACTGTTAAAAGATTTCAGGTCTTTGTAATATGTCAAGTAGAAACATTGCTGATAAGATAACCCAGGAGCATTACAATTCATGTTTGTTTTACCAATACAGCACCAGTTTAAATGGAAAGTTCTTCTCTTGTCTCCTTTCATCATTTTTGTGGAGTTAGAGAATTGAAGTTTCCAAAGCACTGGTATTTATGACTACAAACAAAACATGGTTTGCTGTAGGAGTATCCACTGTTTCAACTTTGACATTAAGCTTGAAAAGGAATGGCTTGAGTTTAAGTATTCCTATTTCATATTCTGCTTCCTGAATGAAAGTCTAATCATATCCTTTGCTAGAGTTGCGAAAAGTAAATTCTTCCTCAGACCACATTCAGAACAAAATACCATGCTCAGCTGCATTTGAAATAAGAGATCTATCATGTGTAAGATTTGGGGGGAAAAAGGAAGGCTCATCTGTAGCATTTTTAGTAGATAAAACCTCTGTGTTTCTTAAAAAAAAAAAAAAAAAAAAAAAAAAAAAAAAAAAAAAAAAAAAAAAAAAAAAAAAAAAAAAAAAAAAAAAAAAAAAAAAAAAAAAGTAGCAACTGACGGGGGTAGCCTGTTACACAATCATCAGTGGTAAAATTAGCAGGCACTAAAATACAAAAAGTTTCTTTGAAACTCCTACAAAACTCGTGAGGAGCAGAAACAGTGCAGCACTCTCAAAATAAACTTTAAAACACAGCACAATCATTATGCAAAACTAAGAGCTACTGCTGTCTCCCACAGTTTTATCAGGACTGCTTGGACCTCAGAAATAGAATTTTACTGAAGCAGAGTTCCATTTTGCTTGTATCTGAGGTATATAAGGGAAAAATCATTGCTATTCATAATACCACTTTGCCTTTCAGAGGGTATAGGGCGGACAGGTCAGTGTTGTTGAAATCATTATAGCTTTAACAAATTCTTTGCCTCATCCAGAATAGTGTAAGTATCACTTCAACAGGATGTATTTGCTGACAGAAATTGGACAAAGAATGTAAAATTTGTCGATATAAGTTGCTCTATAAAGCAGGGATTGTACAATGTATCTGAAGAAAGTTAAGAAATAGCCAATGCAAAAAAAAAAAACAACAAACAAACCAAAAAACAAACCAACAAAAAAACCCACAAACCATACCACACAAAAAACCACAACCAAAACCAAAAACCAAACTACAAGCAATCAAGCAAAAGCAAACCAACCAAAAAGAAACCCCAAAACCTTTGTTCTCTATTCAAATCAGCTAAAATGCTGTTTCAGAAAGCAAGAAAATTTACAAGCAAACTACATTTCTAGATAACATACAAGATATCATAGAATTTACTCCATTTACTGTCTTCTATGATTGAAATAATCCTTTTCACCTTTGCCCCAATTTACCATTTTGCCTCTTACCTTTTTTTTTTTCTTATTTTATTTATTTGCACAAAGAAAGAAAAAATATAGAAGGCTACGGTGTATGCCTGAGTCTCAGACACTCAAAAGCAGAAACGTACTTTGTGCAGGAAATTTTCTCCTTTTGAAACAAGGTGCAATAGTTCATTTTCTTCTGTTTTCCTTGTTCTTCTGCCTAGTTCTACTGTAATGTGCATACATACACATGGAATACATGTGCATACAAATACATGTATATATGTATGTATAAAGAGTAATATACACACAGTGTATATACATATGTATTTTATGTAAGAATGGAGTAGACAGGCAAGAGCAATATGACTATTTAAAAGGGAGAAGAGAAACAAGAAAATACAGTTGAAGATACTTTTCATTTTTTCCACTTCAGATGTTAATACTGACAGTTTCAGCTGTTAGAAGCCCAATTTCCCTATTAATTCTTCATAGCTATTTTTGGTTTGCATTTCTAAATTATGTTTCTCTGTGTTGAAACAGGTCTTGAAGGCCCAGGGATTTGTCTTCAAAGTGAGGGTGAAAGACATGTAAATCACAAATCTCCCAGAGACGAGATAGGGAAGAAAAAAAAAGGAGAAGAAAAAACAAGATTGGTGGGAGAAAGATAAGGTATGGAGGAGGTGTGAATGTGTAAAGCAATGAGCACCAAGAATCTAATCTGATAAAGCTCTAAATGAACAGAAATGATTCCTAACTACCAAGTTCGGACCAAGGAGTTTAAGAAACAACCCAGTGGGAAGAAGTGCGACCTCCTGTACAGCAAGTGTCTTCTCTGATATAAATATATCCAGCAACTAAAACAGAAAGAGGAAAGTGTCAAAGTGTAATATAAAAAAAAATACAGCTATCTTAAGATTAATATTTTGCAACATTTTCTGTAAATTAATAAATACTTTCAACCAGCTGCCATTGTACTTCGGAGGTATTTCAGGCATATGCAGGCATATGCTTTCCATTTAACGTGATCGTATGTACTAGGTATTTTAAAAATCTTCTGTACAAACATGGCTAAAACTGAGCCTATTAAAACTTCATATATTTTAGTGCATAGGCTCTCTTGAAAGCCTCCAGAGATTTACTATAGTCTCAACCATATTTTCATGGTCATACATTCACGCTGAAACCCTCAGCTGGACCAGCAAACTGAGAAATCTGAGGACAGACACAACGCAATGAGTAGGCAGTACTTGCGATACTGTTACTGCAAGAGAAAGCCACATCACTGAGGGCTTGTGTTGTGTCAGTAAGGCAGTCACCTGAAGCTTTCACAAGAACTCTACTGTGGACAAAACTTGAGAAGTTCCAAGTTAAACTTTCCACAAATCAACCTGCCAGCAATCATGGCAATTATCATTCATTCAAGACAATGTTTTCAGTTTTTATTAAAAAAAGGAAGAATATTGAGCTTAAAAAGGGGGAAAATACTTTTCTGATAATGTAGGATGGAGTGTAAATGAAATACTTCTTCCAAGTTCTAAATTTTTACTGCACTTGGTCTCAAGAGATACTTGGCACTTGCAATATCCATTGACTTCCAGGAACTCAGAGAACACGAAAGACCCTCTTATTTCAGGAAAGACTGCTTGCATTTATACATATTAAGCAATTATTATATCTGATTATCAATTTAAAATATCTTTCCTCATACTTAACTCTAGAACCTTTAATATCACTTAATGAAGTCATCTACAGTCAGATCAAAGAAAGCATCACAGAAACAGGAAGGTTCTCAAAAGTACACTAAGGTACATTCAAATGCCTCAAAGTTTTCACAATACCATTTATAATCAGGAAATAGTTCAGCATTTTAAGAAGCATTCTGAACTGTAGCCTAGAAATTAAAATCCAAAAGCATGACCCATACATACTATTGTTACTGTTCCACCACACATCATCTGCTGCTGAAGTGATCTACAGCTACGAGACACCGATTGCTACAAGTCTAATGCTGAATGTGCATGTTTTGCACTTAAGATACAGATGTATAATTTTTGCTAGCTCCAAGGGGACCCTGCCTATGTGCAGCCCCAGGATACAGTCCTGAGAAATCCCACTCTAACAGAAAAGTTCTGAGCCTTCCTCCAGAAGGAAATATTGAGTAGCATACGTCTTTCATCTTACATCACCAGTGTATTTTAAGGGGAATTTTTGCAGTTCTCCTAAGGTTAGTGATGAACACGTTTATACCCTGCAATGAATCTGAATTAACACCTATGCAGAAATACAATCTAATCCTCTAAATTATCATCCCTCTTTACATATTTTATTAGTATTTCAAAGTATTCTTTGCAAGTAGCATTCCTTAACAGTAGCCCAAGCACATTTGGAATAAAATTACTGTTACTAGCTATACAGGAAAAAAAAAAAAAAAAAAAAGCATTTGTGTACAAACTGCATTTGCAGCTGTTCCAATGGGAATTAAAAAGCACTTCATATTGCAAGAGGAACATTAATCTTAACATGGTGTTTAAGTATTAATTTGCTTTCAAATTTTTTATGCCATATCTCTGGGCATGACACGCTTCACTGTAAGAAAAAAAATAATAATAATCCACAGAGAAAGAGCTACAGAAAGTTGCATACAACTGGTGCTTTAGAACATAATTACCTGGAAGATAGAAACAATCACTGTAACTCATGGTTGGTGGATCAGTTTCAGAAGAAGAGATGGATGGGGATAGCTGCACTACTTCCCTTTATTATATTAGCAAACTCACCAGCTGAGTTTCCCCTTGTACTTAATGGATACTGTAAACACAGCAGTGTCAGTAATCAAAGAGGGCAAACTGGGCAAACTGAGCACTTTAATGAAAAAAAGACCAGCTCTTAGATTCCTGGAAAAGCTAATACTCTTCTTTGTGGAAGTGTTATTGCATGATCATACTTTGCTGTCCCAGCAGTCCATTTCAAACTCACAAGCTATCTCAAAGAATATAAACAGAAAATCCACTTATTCCTTATGCCCCAGGGCACAACAGAGGCTACACAGGTAGGAGCTGGCTGGTTTACCCATCTCACTCCTGGCCCAATTCACTATGTCGACAAAATGCACTTACTGAGGCAATGGAGGATGCAGTAGTTGAAAGGCACATGTGAAATCGCAAAGAGAGACTCTTTCATATCAAAGTGACTTTAGCTTGACCATTATATAGTCATACGGTTATGCCACGTACTGATTCAACAGAAAAAATCATAAAGTCTTTAATCCCTCAATGACAACTACCACATTAAGTTTTTCAACCTGTTTTACATCTCCTAGGTGGATTTGAATTTTTAATTTTTTTTTAAAGAAGTGAGCTGTTTCTGGCTTGATACAAGGCATTTCACTTCACATTACTTGCTGCAGCTCTTCCTCAAGTCCACTACTGCAAATGAGCATCGAGAAGTGGGGACAGGAGTGGAAAAAAATGCAGAGAGATAGGCCTTCTATACCCTTTATTATGCACAAATATGACATATGTCCAAAGTAAATATTTATAAAATATGACTGAACTGTTTTTTAGGACCTTTTAAAGGGGAGAATAAGTTTTGCTCCACCCCTTCACGAGGGCATCCAACAGTGACTCAAGGGGGAATTGTCCTCAACATAATTCGCAAATGAGTTTTTCCTTTCTCCCCAGCAATACATATGTGGGGTTTCTTCCTTATTCTTTAGGTTCTTACAAACACTCCACTAACAGTAACAGAGAGTCATTCCAGCAGGTGAGGAACAGTGCACTCATCACTGCACTGCTGAAGCTCGCTCACTTACTCTCTTAAGGCTCTTATTTAAATACTAAGGAAGTTTAAGGGATCTTCTCTTTGACATTCGAAGGCACACCACCACCTTGTCGCATGGCCTGACAGCACTGCGCATGAGCTATTACTTCAAAGTCATTTTCAATTTACTCCCACTCTACTTCAATCCCATTAATTTGTATTCATGAATTTATTTAGAAGCCAAATGTGTATTACTTTCCCCTTGTAGACACACAATTTCATTTGCTCTCTTTGAGACCACTTAAATAGCAGATGTAAATCTGTTTTGAATTTTACCTGCTGTTCAGCAGTGACCTCCATTTTTGATTTTGTGGCATCAGCAAATTCTATTAGTTTATTTCCCATATCTAGGTTATTGATGTCAGCTGGAAACAGAAGAGGTCAGAGCAGTTCCTCCATGGAATTCTCACTGCCAGCCAAATGTGCCTTCCCTGTTTTCTGTGGTGTAATTGGGTTTTACTTGTTTTTATCAACTATCTCTAATGTCTGAACTTCATATGCACTGAATAGCAACCTGCCAACCAAAGCTGTCTTTTTTTGAGCTGCCAAGAACATAATTCCATGAAAGTAAAAGTTACCACTGTTCATATTTGCTAGACTCTGAAAGAAGAAAAGGAGAAACCAAATAAAGCAAACTAGATGGAAGATTTTTTAATAAGAACTGTATCGCAAGGTGTTGGTACCAGAAAAGCAGAAAGATCTATTTAAGTAAGAGCTGACTGCTAGAACAAGTTACATTCAAGAATGCCACTTTAAAACTAAAGGACTTTTTCTACCCTCTCTGCTATAGCTTACAAAGTCTTATCCTGATCCTCAGCTGTTAGGAAGTCACAAACTCACTCAGCTAGGAAGGGTTCTCTGGAAGTCACCTAGCCCAACATACCAGCTCAAAGCATGTCTTTTTATAAGAAGTTTTTCAGGGCTTTGTTCAGTCAGGTTTTTAATATCTCCAAAGACTGACTTTTCAACTAATTTTGGTACCAACTCTGGTGTCTGACCTCCCCCACGCTGAATATTTTTTCTTATAATGAGCTGAAATTTCTCATATTCCAATTTGTGTCTTCTGCCACTCATCCTTCCACCGCACACCTCCAAGAAAAGCCTTGTGCTGTCTTTGCTAAAAAACACTTACGCCCTGTCAGCTCATTGACCACCTTAAGTCAGGTCTACACGTTATGCTTAGAAGCCAGTGGAGAAGTGCACAATTGAAAGTCAGACAGACTAAAGAGGCAGAGATGTCTGTAAGACAGTTTACCACAGCTATGCCTAAAAGCTATGTGAATGACTCCGCGTCCTATAAGGCCAACCCACACCCCCCTCCAGACTGAGTATAGCATCTGCAAGACAGGGCTTTCTAATCGAGCCAGGGCCCTAAGAGCTGACGGCCTCCTACAGAACAGTCAAAGGATAAATATTGGCATCATGACTGGCATGTTAGAGATTTTCTTTTGTTACTTTTTGGCATCACACTATTCTCCATTCTTTTTTTCCATCAACTGAGTTTCTGCAGGTACAAAACTTAAGAGAAGTCTCATGATTTCCACTTTTATTTAGTACAATATCTTTTCTTTAAAATCACAGCTAAAGGAATTCTAAGTTGTAGATTTATTTGGGCTTGATCCCTAATAGAACCATTGCTAAAGCATCGAATCCTAAATAATTTTTAAGGTGGTCAACTCAGAGACAAGTCCTTTTCATTCTGAAATTCCAAAGTAAAACAGAGGCATTACACAAATTATGAGAAAGATGATTAGAGGTCCCAACATATCATTAATGAAGGTCTACCTGAAGATAGATTTGGAAAAAAAGTCTTATTTATCCACTAAACTGTCCAACTAATTTATTTTCCTTTATGAAAAAATTAGTAGGTATCATCTCCTATGAGTCTGTGAAGCCAACCTAGACAAACTCGGCAAGAAGATGATCATTGATCATCACCAGTTGATGACTTACATAATCCAACACTGCAAGTTCACTCTATGTCCATTATAACAAATCATTGCAAATTTGGGCTTTTTCTACCATCTGTTTATCAACATAAGAAGAAGGGGAAAAAAGAAATTAAAGATTAATAGACTTTTTGCAAAAAATGACTTCAGCCTTGGAGAGTGTCCAGTAAAGTGACCTTGCAGATAGAGTAGATATACTAGGCAAGTGTAGCTCTGAAAAACACTGATTTTTAAACAAGTCTAATAGTTGGAGATAATATTGGAAACTCTATTTCTTGCTAATCAAATTATAATTAAAAAAATTGAGGCATAGATACCAATATGCAATGTTTTGAAGCTATTATACACAAGTCACATCACAGTCATCTGGTTCTAATTGAAAACTGAAACAAGATCAAACAGAAAAAATAAACAAACAAGTGAAAAAAAAAAAAAATCAATAAAGCCCAGCTAACACTTACCCAGAAAGAGATGAGAATGTGATTCATCCATAGCAGTTGAAGAAGAGAGGGGGAAAAAAAAAAAAAAAAAAAAAAAAAAAAAAAAAGAAAAAAAAAAAAAGATCTGGAACTCACTCAGTTCGACTACAGAGAGATTGATTTTTATTTAAAAAGCCTACTACACCCTATAGAATTCATGACACTCCAGAATTGTGATTGTCATGAGTCAGGTATTTATTACTTCACCAAATCAACATTTCCCCACCTAAAAAAAAAGTAAATATGGCTATCAGTACTTTGGATCAGTTCTTGAGTTTTTTAACTCCTACATTTAAAAGGATCACCTGGGTTCTATCTCAAGATAGATCACCTGAATATTCCAAGGACATTTCCTGCAACACATTGCTAAGTAGATAGGGCTGCAATTTTAAAAGAACTTAGAAATTTTAATTCCTTCCATATGTAATGTAAGAAGCTTTCTGAGTTGTGACCTGTAGGCAGGGATTTTGCCAAGTTCAGCTAAACAAAGGAGCAAAACAGGGCATCTGCGTGCTAAGATGCTGGTCACCACTCCACGAATTTTATTTATTCCTAGCACTAGAGCCAAAGCTAATCATTCCCCAGTGAAAACAGCTACTTCACAAAATCTTCGTAGCAGTACATACTGTTGGTACTGTTGTTAAAACTGTGGTCTTGAGATTATTCCCTCTGTTTTCACAAAGCTTTCCATATGCTTTTCTTGGCAGCTAGCTCATTTGGCAGCATGCTAGATTTTGGCAGTCTGCAATAATATGCAAGAAGACTGAAGCATTGAAAAAAAAAATATTTCTAAGCAGAATGTATGGAGCAGAGAAGAGTAATTGTGCAAAGATATCAGAAGGTAGGGATACGGGGAATTGTCAAACCGTCAGTGGAAAACTCTCACCTTTTAAAAAATTACTATGGGATCCCAGTCCTAAAAGCTCCACAGCCAAAAGCAAGTAGCAGCCCAAGTCAGGCATTAAAAGAGGACCTGTAGGCTTAGGCAGTGTTCCTCCTTAGACAATGCAGGAAGGCTGTAAGCATAGATGGCAGCATGACAAGGTCAGGTACACCAGCTTGAATGTGCTTCCCCAGCAAACTGCCTAGTGCATCCTCTGCAATCAAATGAGAAGTTTGTGGATTTTTTTCTTTATCTTTTTCCTAGTCACCTGCTCTCCATCACGTACATTCCTAAACCTTCTTTTGAAATGTTTTCAGCTCCTTTATTCATTTACAGATTAAAGGAATGCAGCATAGGGTTACGCGATGACAACCCACCCACAAGCTAGTACAGAAAGTCAACTGAGCCTAGTCTTCCTCTTTTCATATGAGATGTTTCTGAATAGTAGATGTGGATCAAATAGATTCTTTCTTTCATTAATAAAAATCCTAAATAAGGCAATGAAGGAATTTGGTCCAGTTTAAGCTACTTTAACACAGATGATTTTCACTGTTCTAGTCTCAAAACACTTTAGGACATCTTACAAAGAGTTTTCTATGCAAATCTAAAACCTTTTTCATTTACAACTGCAAAGTTCACTGCATCCCAGAAGACTTTTTATGTATCAAGAAATTGTTTGGCTTATACAAGCCACAGCAGCAGGTGCTGTCATTTGAAAGCTATGATAGGACTTTTCCTTCAGTGTCATGCAGAACCATTGGACGGGGATTTAATTAACCCAAGCATTAAGAAATCTTATTCTATTCTCTCTCAAAAAAAATAGAGGAAAGTTACAGAAAGGTTTTTAAGAACCTCTCCAAGATACAGAAATAAATATCCAGCAAATCTAGCAAATGGACGTGGCGTGGAGGAAATTAAGGGCACAAAATCTTGTCTAGTGCACATTTAGTTGAAATGCAAGAATACAATTACTTTAGTCTTCACCTAGACAGGTAAAGGATGCTAACATTTATCACAAAAGTAGTTATAAAATTGGATCTTCTATCACCTAACAAAAGCTGAACTTCATTCCTTATGTAGTTCATAATAGTTTAAAACAGAAACAGTAACAGAAAGTTCAGCTGAATCTAAGCAAAGGCAGCAGAACCTGGCACATATGTGCCATTTTTATTGACATGGTAGTAAACTTCCAAGGCACTCTGCATTAACGACTGTTACCAAGTGCTGTTTTTTGTGCTGCAAAAGTGCTGCACCATCTCTACATGCATACAATTATCCAGGTTTTGTCTTCTCACATGATTAGACAACAAAGGTACTGAGCAAACTATTTCATAGTAGTAAAACATTTCCCACTTACTATTACTTAAACTGAATTATGACTGACTAATGCAGAACAGAAAATAATTCCCATAATGTATTACTCCTGCCATCAGTGATGGTGCGCCATAACTGACACACAGATTTGTGTACCATCACACCAGGATGGACTGCATGCTACGGTTTCTCCAGGGACATGGCATGAAATATTCTAACTCCAAAGCTGTGGTATATGCTGCAGTTTTAACCCTCCCATGACAAGTGATAATTCCTTGTGCATTCAGAGCAGATCTCGGATTTGAATCTCAGAAGGAAAATTAATTCATTTTGATGTATTTGAATCTATGAATTCCTGCTTACTGATGCTTGCTGGAATTAAAAAACAAACAACCAGCAAACAAAAAAAAATCCCAAACAAACCCCACAATAAAAAAAACTTTTTCAAAGACTTGATACACCCATCTGTTCGAGTTAGATTCTGCACAAGAATGAAAAAAAAACTGCACATATGGGCTTTGATGTCACGTCTTCAAGTCATTTAGAATTTTCTGTGACTTGAATGGGAGGAAGATCAAGCCCAGGGAGCATAGCAGGGCAGCAGGTTGGCCATGAGGTATTGATTTTGAGTCCTGTGTCCTTTTTGAAACAGAATGTTTGACCCTTAGGCTAAATAGGCTGGCGCAGATGATCTACACTGAATAGAATGTTACCAATTCAGATATTTGTTGAAAGACTCACAAAACTTGGCATTTCTCTTCCTCCTCATGTGCAGAATCATGTAGCTACATAGGAATCTCAGTTTCAGTATGAAAATGTTTTTAGTCCTGAGTTACAGACAGTTTGAAAAGTCAAAGCCCTAAAGGCTCAAAAATCAGAAAGTATTCCAATAATAACTCTGAGGCTAATAATTTTTTTGCAGACCAGAGTTGTGATTTTAAAATCTTTAAGACAAGCACCATCAAAAATTCAGTAAGTATTTTAATCTTTGATTTTATCTGCTAAAAATAGGAAAGTATAAAAGTAGAACTATATATTACTCTAAGTGGCTGAGTTATACAAGCCACTTAACTCAGATATGAAAAAGTTAGAAAAGTTATTCTGATTAATAGGAAGTTACCGTATTCATTACTCTGGAAACTGAGTATTTTGCAAATGTTATAACTACTGGAAATGACTAAATACACCACTGCAAACACTAGGCTAATTTCTAACATTCTGAAAAACTTCTTTCAATACAATTATAAAAAAGAATACCCATATGAAAATACAGCCTTCTGCAACACGGCAAAGACTTTGTGATATAAAATCAAGTCTAAACCAAGATTATAGCCATTAACTAAGTGTGGCCATAATTTTAGTTTACATCAACAGTTTCAGACTGTGGCAAAAGTCTGGTTACTTTGGAAGTTATAAAAAACCACATTGCACTAATCAATAGAAGTAATGCCTTTTTAGAATTCCAGCGGAGGAGAAGGAGAAGGAAGTGCATTTTCCTGAACAAGTTTGTTCTTCAAAAAGAAGAAAATAGGTACTTTTTTTTTTTCCTTCTCACTCCAAGGGAAAAAAAAAAAATAACTGAAGAAAAATGTATTCCAGACAGAAAAAATTGAAAAATTGCTGTGATAGCATACCATTTATACATTTTAATTTACTGTATGTCATACTCCTTTAGTAAAGATGCAGCTGTTCACTACAGAAAAAAAAAGGTCTCCTCTTAACTTGCAAATTGGTTCAGGTAAAGGGATGGGATAAACTTTTCCAGAGCAGAGATGATACATGTAGAAAAGGGAGAAAGTCAGAGACCTATTCAACTGGACCCTACAGGTTCAGTCTAGACTGGTGAAGTCCTGTGAAGAGCTGGAAGAAAATTCAGTTCCCTTGCATCCTCATGTTGTAACATTTGCAGCGCTCAAGCACCAGGTAATCAGGTTGAGAGAAAAACTGGCAGAAAGATTCCATCCCATGAAGACAAAATGGAGACTAAAGTGGATTTGTTTGCAGGCATCTAGTGTTCCTACTTTGTGCAAGTGTTTCTGCCATTAAAAGATCAATAGTCTAGTTTATCTTCCAAAATTTAACACCCTCTTACTGTTTGGGGATGCTCAGTGAAGAAAACTGTGTAAAGAGAACCATCAAAAAGCTCTGAGGATTTTGGAGTTCCATCACTCTGTAAAATGCAGTGATGGAGATGAAAGTGACTGTTGCAGGGAAAAAAAATGCTCAGTTCATATGACTTAAATCAAACCAGGACCAAAGGGGTTTATTGATTTATTAGCAACATGTAATTAACTGGGAAGCAGAGAACTATGTATTCAGAGCCAATATTAACAGTACAACAGATAAGCCACAATACTTTTAAAAAGTTAACGAACACCTATAAGCATCTAAACACTCCTCTGTAACCAGTCCTAAAAGCTGTAATCACCTGCACCGGTGCACACCAGCCATGCAGGCTGCACACGCACACCTTCCCACCCCAGAGTGCACAGGTTCCCTCCTGACACGTCCTCCCATAAGCAATTTGGGCGCTGCAGCAGCACAGCACCCTCGCTGCTGCCTGTCCCTTTGCTGGGTGCAGGTTGGGCACAGCTTCCCACAGGAAGGCCATGCTATCTGGCCTATGCAGAGTCTAATTACCAAGAGAAGGCCACATGGACTTCCCCACAAGCAAGTAAAATTAAACCCCTGAACCCTGTAGGTTAGAAAAGCAAGTGCCCACCTTATGCTGTGTTCAGAAGCTCTGTGACTAACAAGATCATTGGAGAATTCCATTTGTAAGGGACCTCAGGAGGTACACAGTCCAACCTCCTGCTCAGAGCACGTTCAGCCATAGGACCAGACCAGGTTACTTAAGGCTTGACCCAGTCAGGTCTAAGCCCTCCAAGACTGGAGACCACACAGACACTCTAGGTAACTGCTCCACCTCACTGTCCTTGCGGGGTGGAGGGAAGTTTTTCCTTATATCCAGTCTGAACTGCTCATTTAAAGCTCTGCCCATCTCTCATCCTTCTGCCATGCACTGCTGTGAAGAACCTGGTTCCATCTGCTTGATAATCTCCCCATCATTATGGGCAGGCTGCTCTCAGATCCTCCTGAGGCCATTGCTTCTCCAAGCTGAAAAAGTCCAGACGTCAATCCTGATTTGCCACCACAGATACAGTCCACCTTTACCTGAGCACTTTAGTCACTAGGATACATTTTTCTTGAGTTCCTTTCACAATTCTCATGAAAAATAATTCTTCTAAGACAGGGACAGTAACACACAAAGCCAGTGGTGCAGGAAACACATTGTCAGAATGTTCTGCTTTACTGAAGACTGCAGTTCACCGTGGGATAGAGAAGCAGCCACAAATACACAGGTTATTTACAGACAAATATATTATGTCAGACAAACTGAAAAAGCCTCTCTGAGGAACAAAGAACACAGGCTATCCAGTGGTTTAAACAGACAGTTAACAGCAACAAAATTTTAAAAAATAGAAGACTCACCAAACAAAAAATCTTTTACTAATAGTACAGTCAAGTCCCACTAAATAATCAAAAAATAGAGTTGGTTGACTCTCAAGAGAGCATTAGGCCAGCTCTGATCTCTAGTTGCCCTCTCAACAGATGACACTTCCAACAGATTTCTAAACTAAAACGCAAGATATTTTTAGATACTCTTGAAGACTGACACTCTCCCAAAGCCCTGTGAGAAGGTATGGGGAACCTAGCCAGCCCCTTGGAGTGAGCTACAGAGGGTGAGTAAGTAGCAGGATTTGTCTGCAGGGTGTTACAGACAGGCAATCTTGCTCTAGTCATTTATGGAAAGTCTGATCAGACCTTGAGGATAACATGGTTGAGAAAGTCCTCTATAGAGAACAAGCACTAGTGGAGCAAAGAAATAATAAAATAAACTTAGTGACCTCTAAAAGCAGAAGATGCTACCTTCTTTTCCAATGAGGGCCTGGTACTGTTCAGAAGTGGAAGACTCCAGGTCTAATTAAGCCTGGGTATCATCGGCAAGGAAACTGCTCAGTCATGCGCACGAGATCCCTTTTATCCCACCCTTGGCACACCACACTCTTACAGAGGCAGTCGTCTTCCACATCCACTGCCTTGACAAGACTGTAAATTCCACCTGCTTAAAAAGCAGGGATTATGCCATTAACTCTCAGCAACAGAAGGCTTCGAAATCCCTTTGGCTCTGTCCTGCCGTAACACAGGCCACATACCAAGCACCTGTGGTTCAAAGGCAAGCTCCATAAAGCATGCTTAGCATCCCAGTGAAATCCCAGGGTGGGTGGCAGTACATTCTAAATAGTCTCCTCTCCTCCGAATGACTTGTACAGAAAATGCACCGCCAAGTGAATTCTTAAGGCTTTACAGGGATGTAGTTAAATTGTGTCGCCTGGGAAGGCTTTATAGACCAAAAGATCTTAACCTCTGTCTGTAAACATAAGAAAAAGAAAGGGTCCAAGAGTCAGAAATCAGCCAAGCTGTTTTAAAGTTCAGACATGCAAGGTAAATGTATGCCTTAAAGCTAACAGGTGATAAAATGTGATGTCTTTTGTAGATTTCAAATAATTCCAGCAATTATGCAAAAAAAAAAAATCCCATTTCCAGCAAAAAAAAAAAAAAAAAAAAAAAAAAAAAATTAAAACTTTTTTTT
>WHYT01015567.1:116660-130841 GCA_009806455.1 Tetrax tetrax | reverse complement strand
AAAAAAAAAAAAAAAAAAAAAAAAAAAAGAAACAAACAAACAAAAAAAAACCCAACCAAAACCCACACAAGTTGTGTTCAGATTTTTGCAGATACAAGTGTCACAGTGTGAAACCTACCCAAAAGCACCACCCAAATGAATGAGATCTTGGCTGCATCTGCCTGGCTCTGATAACGTATATTCTGGAAAACAAGGAAGCAATATATTAACGTATTTACCTGTTGCAAAATACACAGATTTTGTAACACATTTGGGATGGGAGAGTAGACAGCAATAGCAGAGACAGCCCTTGGTAGAGGAACGCTTAATCCAAGCACCTGACATTGTGTAAAAGGCTGCACCTTGCAGAGGTGTAGGGGGCAGGCTGGCAGCTGGGACCCCGCATGGCAGCTGGGCAAACAGAGCAAGTGTCTCATTTCCCAGGCCTCTGGCCTCCATCTAAACTGGACTGGAGGGCAGGCAGCTACATTGGTATGCATGTGAGGAGTGTCATAAAATAGAAATTGCAAGCCACTCACTATACCTGCCTTTATTAGTAAAAAAAAAATTAGGTTATATGTCATTGAGTGCTGAGACATTGTTCTTGTGGCCAACCAACTCAGGCTCCCGCATGACATATGAGATAATCACTTTCTATTTTATTTAATAGTATTAGGCACCCTAGTACTCTAGAAAAGACAAAAAAAAAACAAACCTTTGCTTATCTCTGATGTCATTAGTCAGAGTTTACATGGCTTCTACAGAAGATACAACAAAGGAGATGTGTGAGGTCAGGCACACCACAAAAATATACACTGAGAAGATCCACCAGAAAGCTGAAATCACTTACAGGGCACTATTCTCACGTGGAAACAGAAGTAGCCACAATGCTGAAATGAATTTTGAGAGTAGAAATTACTTTGCAAGCAATAACTGAAATGCTGCAACTCCAGCTACTTCAAAGCAACCACAGATTTACAGCAGCACATAGAGCTCTTGACCCACCCCACCTCTCCTTTTTGTAACATTTTAAACAGGATAATTACTTCTGCAAAACTAAACTCCTCCCTCTCCCCCTTTCCTTACAAGATTGATTCCATGAAATCATTTAATAATATGCAAATATTACATCAAGCATAATTGACTAACCTAATGTTTAAAGACATCAGCTATTACTAATGAACTGTTTTAAAAACACATTTTCCTGAGGTGGCCGCAGGTGGAATTTGTCACAGAACTTTACATCGTCACAGAGCAGTGTAGCAACCTTTTGCTGGATGGCTACAGAAATTTTACATATAATGTCCTTTGGGGTGGGGGTAGAGGGGAAGATGGAGCTAAAGCAAAAAAATTATACATGAAAAATATTTATAAAAATATGCCAAAGGCAGCAGATGCTTAAAAGATTAGGTTCTTGCAGAAATTTAAGCAGCAGACACAGATATTACACTGCCTTTTCTTCTACTGAACAGGGATTTCTGTGTAAGACAAATCTGACAAACTAGTTCTAGAAGACACACATCCACACAGAAAAGGGAAAGATTTAGGTTTTTTGTTCTTGAATCTCTGTAGCGTGAGCATGTTTCTGCATTCCATTACAAAATTCTGGCCCAATTTACATTATGAGTTTTGCCACTGACACTTGTGTGGAAGGAGGCAGCCAGCAGGAAAAGGGAACTGTGGATATCAAACTTCGCTTCTTTCAAATGCGAGTAATCTACTGGGTGCTTAGATGTATAAAACTTCTCTTGTGAGTATATCTGGCTCTTACCTGTGGCAAGAAGCCTACAGCTTTTCTAGACGTCTGCAGAAACAGCCAATACTAAATAACTCTGGACTGGCAGCAGCATAGCTCCGATGCAAGGTCTTCCATGTCTTCATGTAGCCTCGGTTGAATTTACCCCACAAAGACAACAAGCTGAATTTTATTCCTATGTATATCTATTCTGATGCTCATGCATAGGACCTGATTCTTTGTCTGCTTACTCAAGTTTTAAAAACAAGACACTTCATCAGAACCACTTGCTGCTTACAGCAGAAGACAGCAGAGATCAAATCAAAACTGAAAGTTTTGGCTTCTTGACATTACAAATACTAAGATCAGCATTCAAGAATAGCTAAGTAGATAAGACACTATGTCTCTGTCTCATGGCAATTTTAATATTCAGACATCAAAACAGCAGCAAAAATCACTGGCAATCAGCAAAACCCAAAGCAGTGATGAAGTAATTTTCACTTTTGTGCTATACCATTTAGTAATTAACATAAGTTTCAAAGTTTTATAGGAGCTGGGAAAGTTAAAGACACTACTGATAATCTTCCATTGGTGCCTCTTACATTTCTCTGGCCTAAAAGATGAATACAATTATCGCCTTATCCCAGATGCCCAATGAAATGGGCAAACCTGGCAAAAACAGACTCCAATTTTAGTACAGCAGGAGAGTGCAGTGAAGTTACGCATGCCTTCCATTTGCAGAATGAGGACTGCAAATATACTGCAGTTACGCTCAGGTGGGCTAATTTACAGGAAAACTAAAAGCTAGGTATATCTGCCAGAGTAATATGACATACTATGAAGAGCAAGACCTCTCTCCAGAAGGGCAGAATCCCATCATGTCCTACAGTAGGATGCAAGTGTCACCAGAGCAACACAATGACATGATACAGCAGTTCACAGTTGTAAAAGTAGTTCTACCTCCAATACCCAAATCTAGGTGTTTTGTTGGTTTTTTTTTTAAAAAAAAAAAGATACAAAGTTAAATTGCAGACAGCTAGAACATTATCACTCATAACTCAAAAATAACTAGGAAAATAGGCGGCAGGGGCAGATGTGCTTTTCAGAGTCTGTATTTTAATTCTGGGTTGTGTTTTTTATAACCAGGTTGCCCCAAACCCATCTTCAGAAAAGCAAGAGCCACGACACAGATCCAGTCCTCTCCCCAAACTTCTGAATTGAAGGTGTTTAGAAAAAAGACAGGTCCCTCCCCAGCAATGTGATTCAGCTATGGTTGTTTTCATAACCATGGCTATGCACACCATAGCAAAACAGCTTGCCTCTAGAAGATATTACCATCAGTGAGAACTGGGGGCACAGAGTGGAATTTAGCATTCTGTATGCTTGGGTTTTTACATATTATCTGTTTGAGTCCAGTCATGTCTGCTACCTGTGAAGGTAGATTAAAGGGAACAATTCTGATATCATCTGTCCTGATGCGAGACATCATCACTGAGGCTTAAGCAAAGCTGTCCTAGTGTGAAGTTAGTGAAAGCACAACTCTCTTTGACAGCTACCACTAGCAGAGGTGTGCTGCATGTGGTCTTCATGCAAAGAAATTTCCTAATATGTTCTCACAGGAACAAAGTTTAGAAGCAGTAGAAAACAACACTCCCACTGGTCTCAATGCTGGTCTAGGGAGAGGTTCTCCATCAAGAATCGTTTCAAGCACTGAGACAATGAAATCTCCTTCAGAAGAATAACAACTTGATGGTAAAAACAAGATATCAAACATATATTTCATAACCAATGAATTAATAACCAATAGTTATTTCATAACCATTCTGAAACAAGCCAGGGAGTAAAATCAACCAGAAGATTACAATAAGAAAAAAAAGCGCACACATTTCTACTGCAAAAGGAGAGACAGCCTGTAATCTTGCTGATATCAGTGTCTTCTTTGGTCCCGTTATTTATCATTTGTTATGTGGGAGCACTTAAAAACCTCAGGCCTGAATGAGGTTGCCATTAAACAAAGATAATGAAAGTATGGTGCTCCCTCCGGTTGAGCACAACAACTGTTGTTAAATTCTTTAGAAAACACTGCTATGGAGACATTTCTTGCTATAGTCCTTTTAGAAACATTCAGGCTGAAAGGCAACAAAAATTCTACTAAAAGTGCTCATAAAAGTTAAATATGTCTTGATATACTGCATTAAACACATTTACCAGATGACCTGTTTTTTGCTCTTTCCTCTCTCTCCTGTATGTGTGTATCTTTCTTCTTTAATTGAATTTATCACTTCATGTTATTAAAGAGCTAAACCACAAACATATTCTATATCAATAATTAAAATCAAAATTTGTATACAAACGCAAAGATCTATCCTCCCAAGGATGAAGATAGTGGTCAGCCTTTAAGTCATGTGCCTATCTACATTCGAGTGAAGCTGTTATTTCATGGAAAATAATATCGTTTTCTATAACACAACAATTTCTTCCTTATTTTATTTTGAACATTGAATACACTTTTGCACACAGTGGTTTTTCCCTTTGAAGAGCTAGGAGTCATTAGTAACCTTTACTGGCACAAGATCCATTAGATTTCCTAAGTAGTAAATGCTCTCTATTGATTTATCATTAAAATTAAATTAAGTGATACCATTTTAATGTTGAGTTCAGTAGCACTGTTCTACTATAGCTAGGTTAATTAAGCAGAGGAAGGTTGGGTTTCAAAAAGAAGCACACAATTTTTTAAGCATTTCCCATTTTGAAAAAGTTTTATCTACAAGCTCCATGCATAACCGAATCCTAATCTAAAGCATCCGTCATTCATCCAGCATTCCTCTCCTCATCTCCACTACAGGAGGTGGAGTGAGGATTACATGAGATTAACATATTTCTCTTCTGCACTCGATTAATATCATTTTAACTGAGTCTTGCTAGCAATTAAAAAGAAAAAAGTTCTTTGAGGAGCAAGGTCATCAAAGGTGAAAGTCTAGCAAACCATTGTGCCATCTACTGTTTTACTGTATCCTTGCTGCCTTTCCATAACCCTTCATAACTTGCACATGGCAGAGAAGTGATGTTCCTAGACTGCATTAAGTTCAAATAAGTGAGTAGCATTCTTCAAGTGTCAAAGGCACAGAGTAAGGTGCATGAGGTGAAAACAGAAGCACTGTCAGAAAGGCCACAAGCAACACATAACATTTGCAGGGACTACAGACCAAGAAAGATGTTCCTTAGTCTTTCAGGCAGACACTTCCCACTGAAGTTTATCCTGTTTCACCAGCATTGTAATTGCTTGTTGCAATTGTGAACTGTCCAAACAGTATCAGAGAAAATAATGTAAATAATAAAGCTTTATCTCCTATTTAACATCCATCAAGTAATTCCTGATTTCATTCTTCTAATTGAGACTGACAGCCAAAATCTGCTTCTATTTTCTGTTAGTAGAAAGTGATTCCTAGGATAATTCAGATTGGAGATCTCTAGTCCAACCTCCCACTGAGACCAGGGTCAGCCACAGGATCAGACCAGGTGGCTCAGGGCTTGATTAATTTTGATCTTGAAACCCTCCAACACTGGCAATCACACAATTGCTCTGGACAACTACTCCGACACCTCACTGTCCTCACAGGGAAAAAGCTGCTCCTTAAATCCAGTCTGAATCTCTTGTTTCAAGTTGTGTCCATTGCCTCTCATCTTCCCATTGTGCACTGCTGTAAAGTCTGGCTCTATCTTCTCTATAGCCTCCACTCAGGTAGGGGAAGGCTGCCACTATATAAACTCCAAATTCATCTCTTCCTCGTGCTTAACAAGCCCAACTCCCTCAGCCTCTCTCACAGGAGAATTGCTCAAACAAATTTGGTGGCTGTCTGCTGAACTCATTTGAGTAGTGAGTTACACTGCTGAACAAAGCTGTGAGTAAAGTTAAGACACACACCTGAGTTTAGATAGACTGGGAGCACTTCAGAGATTTAACAGATAAAAAAAAACAAATCAAATTAGAAGGAAAATTTCAACCCCCTACACTTGTTCTACACAAGTGGGTTAAAATGCTTAATGATTAGATCTCAAAGATTACATATGGTAATGTATTTCTCATTGCTAGTCCTATAGCTACTTGATGTGAGATGAATGGATAGTAGGAGGGAGGGAAGATATAATGGGAAGGGAGAGAGCAAGCGCTCTCGGTAACATACGCTGTGGCTAAGGGACATGTCTGATGTTGATTCATGACTGGACTACAGTGCAATATTATTGTATTCAGTGACCTACCACAGTGCTCTTGGGGGCTCTGAATGGTATGCTCCATATTTCTTCTATTACCTGAAAGAAGGCTCTCATCTATTAATGTTTCTTAGAAAGATTTGTCATTTCTCAGTAAATCCAGAAAAAAATCTGCATAGTTGTGCTGCCCCCTCTTGCAGACAGCTGGATTTGTCAAGTTACTGATCTCAGAACCACAAACATCAGGAAGCAGGTGCTAACCCTTTTTTCCCAATAGGATTTTTCTAACAAAATTGAAGATAAGTGTCTTTAACAGAAGATGAATCCACCTTCCATAAATACAGGGAGGTGGGCAGAGAGGAAAAGGGGGCCTCTGTTTCATGCCCCAGGAGTCAACACAAGCATAGTATTTCTACTTTGGCCAGTGAAACATCAGTCTCATCATAAAACCCTGAGTAACGCTTTATTTCTGCAAAAAAATACAAGCCTTTTGATAAGAAATCTGTTCGGGGGCAACCAGGTATAACTAGAATTGAAGCTCATTCTTGCCTAACTACACAAGCTCAGATTTTGATCTCAAGAGTGCTGCAAATGGTGAAACAAAAGGGAGATAAGTATAAGGATTCTTAGCCCTTAATCACTTATCAGATACTCTTTTGGAATAAAAGTAAACTTTTGCTCACATATCCATTCCATAACCTTTTCATCAATGCTGGATGAGTCAGTCACAACAGCTATCTATAGATAAAGTATGCCCTAAATACTAGCATGAACATAGCAGCCTCACATAGGCACAGTAGGCATTAAAGGTAAACTTTAACATGGAATAAGTAGGAGTTTTCCCTGCAGCAGCTGAAACATCACATTATTATTTTATTTCCTCCCTAGCAGAACATCAATGGCTGCTAGGGAGGGTCAGGGGAGGAATAAGTAGACAAAAATTGAAGGAACAACATTTTTAAACCTCTCTTTTTTTAAGAAAAATAGTAGGAGGAAAATCACTATAGGCAGTAATTACAGATCACAATGAAACGTTCTCTCTTAGCTCTCCCTAATAGAGCAAGTCTGAATGCAGACAAGCTTCCATTTCTGCAGAATTCTCCTTAGGAAATATTAATGCAAAAGGGAAGATTATCATCACTTGTTCTAAAAGCCAAACTTAAACTTAAATATGTAGGATAAAAATATATATACATGCGCACAAAACAGCAAGACAAATTTGCTGAAAGGCAACTGAAAATTTCACAGAAACTATTAATTTAAGTTTGACTAGAAAGAACAATACATGAGTTTTATAATAGAATTAGGATGTTCCTTTTGTAATCCAACTTTAAAGCGGTTAGTTATTACAAGTGGCTTTTTCATGGAACGTGTATATATGCAGAAAAGCTATTACAATAGCTACAATGAGTTCTGCTGCACATGCTACAACTCCTGCCCCTACACTTCTCAAAGACAAGCCCACACGTCTGCAGCTACCAGAGCTCTGTCTGCAAGGCAAAGCCAGAGAGATGAGAAAACATTCAGCTTTCAATTTATATTCTGAAGTTAGGAAGAGACACAGAATGAAGGACACCTTTAAACTCTAGAGCACACCCTATCCCTCCTAAACCCCTTTCTAGTTGTCTTTTGTGTTTCCTTGAAATCCACATCTATTTCCCCTTTCTCGCCTTCACCTTTCCACCCTAGCTCCTCGCTCTTGCTTCTAAGCCAGCCGTCATTTGGAAATGGTGCATACACGTGCATAAGTTCAGCACAAGCCAACATGCTTGCTACACGACATCCTCATCTGCACAGTGGGAAGAACCACTTCCAGAATGCAGGCAACCACGTCATGAGTCTATGCAAACAAAACATTTTGCTAGACCACACAGCTTTCTGCTGCTGAAGAACTGAAAAGAATTTTTTCTTCCACTGAATTCCAGTATCCTGCTTCAGCACACAGCAGTCTTCACAGACACTGTGACACAGACAACTGAAACAGTTGTATGAATTCTCTAATAAGCCACAGGGGAAAATCCTTTTATCTCTCATTCCAAGATGTTTTAACTATTTCAACCCAGCCTTTCCAAATGCCACCAGCTGTGGCAAACAGTACGACCAGTAAGGGAAAACTGCTTTGGGGAAAGGGAGAATTGCACTTTCCACAGCTGAAGTCCTAATTTCTGTGCTTCTATGCCACACTCAAAACGTGCACTCGTGAAACTTGGAAGCCAGACTATTTTGGAAAGTGGCCTCCCTATTTTGTGGCACATGTAAAGTACTTAATGCTATGCTCTGTATGGAACAAACAATAAAGGAAGAGTATGCTGGCTCAGTACAGCACTTGCGGTCAATCCTAGAAGAGATGCTTTTAGTAAGCCCAGTTACTACCTTCAAGAAGTTAACTGTTTGCTAGATCACAAGTCGAAGTTCCTCTTCCAAGCACCTTGACAAATTTTACTTGCCCTCACAGGATGTGTAAGACTTTCTGTGGTTCCAAAGAGCAATCCACCTTTTAGTAAATACAGCTCCAATGAGCCATAAGCTTTTCCTTTAGTGATGATTTATTACGTGATCTTCCCACTACCACTTAGTCAGGTGGTTTTTTTTAGACCATGACTGTGCAGCCAAGATCCTCTAATCTGGAGTTTATTTCCTACCACTTTTGTGATGTTAACCCATCACAGAGGAAGTCAATTACCAAGCAGACTGAAGAAGTGTGTGGAGAGGGGAGTGAGTGAAGGTACACACAGTCCAGTTATACTGAAATTTTTTTGTGAAGAGAAATCAGAGATGCTGAAATTCACCCTCAGACACTGCATGTGAATCATGAATAATGGGGGAAATCATGGTGGGTGGAGTGGGGTAAGATGTGTAGGAGCACTAACAAAAATGTTAATAAAAACACCATTGTTCTCCAGCCTGCAGAGATTTAAGACACATCCACAAATAATTTTCAGACTACAGGTTAGAAGAGCTGCTATTTATGATCCTTCATCTGACAAAGAGCAGGAAGCTATTAGAACTACCTGAACAGTGGCTCATCTTATTTCCTCTTCACCCAAGCACCTGATACCAGAGGATGGCTCTAAGCATGTTCCTATAACATAAGACAACTTTGGAAAGGATTCAGAGGCTACGATTCCTTCATTTGGCCTCTACATGATTGCAAAACAATAACAGAAAAATTACTGCCAGGTTATGGTTTTGGGGTTTTTTTTTTCCCCCTCCCTCCTTTCTTTAGCACATCAGATAGGCCATGTAATGTCGGCAAATATGCTATCTTCTATACTTAAAAGTGAAACCGTTCTTTGAATCAGATATTATATCACTGGATCTATAACAAGGAAATGTTCTGGCTGCCCAGTATGGAATATGTGTGCAATATTTGCAAGAGTGAATAAAGTAAAAAAAAAAAAATTTGACATTTTGTAAGAGTTGTTCTTTCATACTTGGACAATAGTTTGAACCTCCAAAGATGTGAACCTACCACTTTCTCTTCTTTATTGTAGAAAATTAAGAAATTAGTACCAACAAACATTAGTCTCAGTGAAACAGAATGAAATTATCTAGGAACTTTCTATGTATTAAATTTCTCATTTCTGTCTGATTTTACACAGCTACTACATGAGGAGTACTTCACTGCATATGCCATCTTCCACTTGTAACCACAAACAGAAGGGGAGAAAGAAAAGGGGGGAAGGAGGGACGGACCATATGACCATTTACTTTATATTTGTTATCCTCACACAAAGAAAATGAACTCACTAACAAGTGCATCCTAATATATCACTCTAAACACCTTAAAGAGAAACAGAGGACGATACCTTCAGACACCAATTCTGAAGTTGTTGCTGTGCCTCAGGAAGCTATTAATGCTATCTTACCCTAAGAAGATTACTGAGGTCTATAAACTACCCCATTGTAGGAATTACTGGTAGTATGCACCTTTTCCCTTTGAAGCCCATAAGAAGCAGAATTTTTACTAGGTTTTCCCTCTACTGTTCATTTCCCATTTGGGGCAGGAAGCCTCATAGGCTTTAGTTAGTCACAAATCACTTGCAGATTCGGAAACATTCTGCTTTTGGTTCAAATCTACTTTTTACACCTACCAAGTTTTCAAGTTTATAATCTAGGTTCCACTCTCCATAATACTAACTAAAACAAAGCTATTGTATAGTCCTTTTATCACATACACTGTAAGTTTGTTTGTATTAGCTCTAATACTAAAATTAATTTAAAACAGGAAAAACTAAAAGTGGGGCAGCACTATCACGATGTATCAATATCTTTGCTTTTATCTCTAAAAAATAGTTTTTATGGTTCAGTAACAAGTTTACTTAGATACAGAAAATACACAATACACTCCACATACAAACTACCAGGCTGCTCAGAAAAGGAAACTATAAAAGAGTTGGCTTATATTGTACTTCAACTCAGCAACCTTTAAAATGCTCAGAATTACCTATGAAAATTATTAATATTTAATAATTGGGTTCTAATAGAAATGGATATATTAAACATAATTCTCTTAGTGAAAGAGACAGGTAAATAGGTTTCTTTGATATTTAAGTTCTCCCATTTGAACTCCCTTATGTACACACAGAATAATAAAACAACTATCCTCTTCACAATTAAGCACAAATAAAAAGATGTCAAGTAATCTATGTATACTATCTAGCATATCAACAGCAGGATTCTAGTTGCCAGTTCTATTATCGAAATGGATGTATGAAAGCACAAACTATTTTCTCATATATTGAGCATTTAGAAAATAAGTACTTATATACAGAAGACTACAATTACAGATTGAAAAATGCATCAGTTTTCAAACCAGCTTTCCATAGCTTTTACAGATTTTCTTAAGTTGGATAGGGCTCAATTCCAGGTTGGTGCTGTTAGAGAGAGTTTTTTCCAGAAACCCTAATGTACTGGTAGTATCTGCAAAGACCCCTGGTAATTAAGCAATGCAGATGTGAGTTTCCCATTGACACATGGTTCTCAGCAGAGCCAAACCCTTAAAACTCTCAACAGCAGAATCCAGAACATCCCTCAGATCCTCCAACCAGCTTTGCTCTCTACCAGCTTCTGAGACAGCACAATGTGCTAAAAACATCCTCTACTGCTCTACATTTTCCCCTCTATGTTACTGCTTGAAAGGGAAGGACTGATTAGTCATTGTGCCAAGTAGCCATTTATTGCTGTCATGGGAGATCTTTAAACAAAGCAAGAACGAAAGAAAAGCATAAGTGCATTCAACTCCTCTAAAAATCTAGTATACAATTCAAGTATTTGAGATGTTTCAGGCTTGAGTTTAAATTAAGAGTTTCTTTAAGGAATATCAGAAAGCAAAAAGGACAACTTAATAAAAAAAATGTGAAAACACAGACAATTCAGAGCAACCACAATGACATCATTCTCCAGAAACCACCACAGATGAGCAAATAGAATCCATCAGTCAGGTCACCTGGTAAGACTAGAGCTTTAGCCAGCAACATTTAGCATTAAATTGAAATACACAACCCACCCAGAAGCACAGTTTTAGCCAAAGGAGAGATCATATCTGGAGCAACTGTAAAACTATTTGCTTTTATTGTGTTCCTCTAAATTCTTCACTTAACCTGCCCATAAATCTACTTCACTCCAACAGGTACCCTTAAAACTCAGCCACCATATCCTCTCTGCATCAGCAACTCTTCACATAGCCAAGTACAGATTCCCTCAGGACTGGTATCATACAGGCATGGAACAGCTTCCCTGTGCTAGACATAAGCAGCAAAACCTCGGGTAGCACATAGATTCCCTCAGCAGCCCCAGGCAGAACACACATGTGACTCTGTCAGCCACATTTTTGCTCTCACCTTGGACCTGGCACCACCACGTCTCTCCAGTTCTGGAAGGAAAGACACTACCTGCACCTCTGCCTCTGTAGGCACTCTCACAACTCTCTTCCCAGAGCATTTCCCTCCCTGATCACAGCTCAATGACTTCCATTAGCCTTTCTTTTCTATTGCTAGAGGGTGGGGCAGCACCTGCTACTACGCAGCTGTAGTTTAGGCACACCTGGTCCATCACCCTGTGTTAGGATACTTCACTTGGTGTTGTTTAAATGTGAAACAATGTAGAGAAGAGAATTAGTGCACGTTTGTAATGTTTCACCTGAATTAAAAAAAAAAACAAAAAAAAACAAAAAAAAAACCAAAACCACGAGCAAAACAGCTAATATAACCCAGAGCAAGAAAAATATGCAGTATTTTGGTAAGTCTTGGATGCTATTTTTGTATTGGCAAAATGAGCAACTGAAGACACTAGAGATCCATAGATAGCACAAATTAAATCAAAACATTTTATCTGGAAGCCCTACATGCCACAGATTAAAAAAAAAAACCAACAGTTAATTCAAGTCAGCATGAACCAGGGATAGATTTGTCTCTCTTCTTTGAAACACAATTCTACAATTAGTCTGAAGCAAAGAAAAGGAGTCTGTCTTTCTTGGCTTTCAACTAATTTGCCATTAGAAACAAAAGACAGTCAGACTCCCTTGTGACACTCCGTAACTCCAAATCCTAACATTGCTAAAGGCTGAAAGGTTCAGGAAGATGTGTAAGGGAACATAAACAAGAGGAAAAAAGCAGAAGTTAAACAGTGAAAGACAGAACATCTTTAAGAACTATGATTGCTGAAGAATCTAGTACTTTGTAAATACCCTATGAATTTCTGTGTCTTTTTGACAACTGAAAAGCAGAGTGGCAACCTATTGATGGGGCTGGGTTAGTCTTACTGTTGATAAACCTCTTTGCAACTTAAGAAAGCACCTGTCCTTAGATTTTCAGCTGTATATGCCCTGTGGGGACACAGACTTCATAATGTTTGGCTGAATTTTCTTAGGTAACTTTCCCTTTAGTAAAAACGTAACTCACAGACTAATTCAATAGATGGGAAATAAGAGGAAGAGGGGAGAGGTTCCTGCTTTGCTAGGTAGAAACAAAACAGGAGGTAGGAGTTCTTCCTCATTCCGCCGGTTTCACCTGCACCAATTTTTGTTCTCATCTATGGATGTTTGTTCCTGCTCTGTGGGACGCTGCATGGAAAGCCAGGTCAGCTTCAGAACGTGAGGCATGTGAAGCTAAATACGCATAAACTCCAAATCAGGATCTCTTAAAAACAGTGAAGAGAAGGAAATTGACTGCAGACTTCTTAAATGTTTGAAGAAGCTTGTTGAATGCGTGTTATATTAGGAGAGACCATGTGGAAAGGTGACCGCATTTTCACACTGAAAAAATTGCTTGTCTGGTGCATGCACAGTGTAAGTGCTCCAGGAGCACCACAAACTCTCTCTATGCAAACTTCTGTACAATTATGGCTTGCCACCAAAGTGCCTAAAGCCTAGGTATTAGTGCAAGAGTCCCCAGTTAGCTCAAGCTGGATGATCAGTCCAGGTGGAATAAAAGGAGGCTAAAAGGAAGATGGAGGCATGAGTAGAGAATCACCCAGCAGCTAGAAAGAAGTCAGCAGCACAGGAATGAAGAGGCTAAGGCAGAGTCGCCTGACATGTCCTAATATAACGATGTTACAACAGTCATACTGACAGGTGGCATTTTTAGGAATTCTATTGAAGTTAAAAGCAATGCATCTTATGAAACCTGACAGAAAAGTAGAGTCAATTACATCTTTTAACATCCATTTTCTACTAACTTAAAATACAGAGGAGAAAAAAAATCCTTTGCCTTCACAGAACAGTATCTCTGTACAAAATGGACATGAAGCAGCCAGTTGTCGGCCTGACTGCTATCATCCTGGGGATTGATTTGCTACAGATGACACTCTATCTGGCTGATAGCTGCAGAGAACTGAGGCTTCAGTCACTGCCAGACACCCACAAAACACACACTGTTCGTGAAGGTGTTTTAAGTACACTGTTGTCTTACTTCCCATGCTTGTTAACAAAGTCATGGGTGGCAAAGCATCTAACTTCAGGATACTCTGCACCTCTGAGATAGCATAATATGCCTAAAAAGAGACAATCTCTCTCAGGACACAAGAAACCATGAGATTATGGACCTTTACAGCCTTTAGCTTGAAGATTCCAAGGAAGTTTCAGGCCAGATACCAATGAATCTTGTCTTGAAGAGTTATTTAATGTACTTCCTAAATCATAGTAAAATGTGAGTAACGGGAATCTTGCAAGTTCCCCCAGCCCCTACCATACTATCCCAAGTTATTTGTTATATTTGGAAAGATGTAAATGTGTGGAAAAAAAAAAAAAAAAAAAA
>WHYT01015567.1:50898-116168 GCA_009806455.1 Tetrax tetrax | reverse complement strand
AAAAAAAAAAACCAAAAAAAAAACCACCATTTACACCTCTTCATAGTAACTATATCCTGGATGGCCATGTGATTTTGCAGTGTTTGTATGCAACTATAAATCAGATTGCATTTACTACTGGGAATGAGAAAGGCAGAGGAGAAGTGAGCATTCAGATACAGAAGAAGCCATCCATTTTAATAATAAAGGCAATTACACCAAATTTTCTAAGAACAACAAGATACAGCACCTTCTGTTCAGGTACTCTATTGACTTACATCCTGCTTAATAGGCACCGTAAATACTTTGCCTAGCCGAGTATGCCCCAGCAGCATCTGATATTTCTGCATTTATCTTATTCGCATTTCATTAAGATGATTGCCTAATCTGCCTCTTGTAATAATAGCAGCACATCACACATGACATGGAAGATCAGTCTTTGAAACTAAAACAAGGCCGTGGGATATTTATTAGCTTCGACTTACCCTTCCTGCATGTAAAGACAATTTAAGGTTAGTTCAACGTAGGGAGGAACTTCTGAAATGTCTGACAATTTGTTGGAACCTCTAGTTTTCTAGTGATAAATTATTTTTATTTGAACATATGCATAAAGCAAATTAAACCTTTTAAATATCCTTAAGTAATATTTTGTTTCAAGGGTATCTTGTTACTAATGAAGACAAAGAGAAAAACATAGCACTGGATAAAAGCTTTCTATTTATTCTCAGTAAAGCAGAGCTTTGAGGCTAGTATAATCTTCCACTCAAATTGCCTCAGTGACAGAAAACCATTTAATGATTACATCAACATCAGTACTCTCTAATATCAGGACTGAGCCACCCTCTAGATACAACTCACAAGATCATAGAATCATAGAATAGTTTGGGTTGGAAGGGACCTTTAAAGGTCATCCAGACCAACCCCTCTGCAAGAAGCAGGGACATCTCCACCCAGATCAGGTTGCTCAGAGCCCCCTCCAACCTGGCCTTGAATGTTTCCAGGGATGAGGCATCCACCACCACTCTGGGAAACCTGGTCCACTGTTCTACCACCCTCGTCATAAAACATTTCTTCCTTATATCCAGTCTGAATCTACCTCCCTCTATTTTAAAACCATTACCCCTATTCTATCACAACAGGCCCTGCTAAAGAGTTTCTCCTCATCTTTCTTCTAAACCCCTTTTAGGTACTGGAAGGCCACTCTAAGGTCTCCCCAGAGCCTCCTCTTCTCCAGGCTGAACAGCCCCAACTCTCTCAGCCTGTCCTCATAGGAGAGGTGCTCCAGCCCTCTGATCATCTTCGTGGGCTTCCTCTGGACTCAAATTGCATGCATTTCTTGCACCTGCCATAAAGTTCACTCAAAGAAATCATACTTCAAGTGATTTCATTGGGTTTGTGATCAGACTTTAAACCTTTCATCTCAATTAAGGCAACACGTGCAGGAAGTAAACTGAATAAATGTACTTACTTCAAATGGCATGCACCACACTCCAAACAACTGAACTTGCCAAGTCAGTTCCACACCATGTCCTGTACAACCAACAGAGAGTAAAGCCTATTGATCTTTGCCAGATTGGGTCTACTTTAAATTGATGGCCTAGAGTTGACAGACTCTGCATCCATTAACATATCTCATGGTGAAGAGGAATTGTTATATATGCATGTGAGAGTAAATGACTTTGATGAATACACCTCCTTACCTCCTGCTGATGTCGATTCCTTCAACCATGCAGAAGGAATTCTGTTGCCTGCTGATGAAAGATAATACAGAAAGCAACTCATTGGCATAGACTCTCAACTCACTGCGTGGTGCTTTACGGTCACAAATCCTATTAGCAATAACCAAAGTAAGATTATGGGCTTTCTAATGTTTGGTTTGGAAGACAGAACCTGCTTAAATCTGAGAACTGGAACTTCATGGAGTGGGGAGGGGGAAGGAGGGTGTGTAAAGACCTCCTCTATCTACCAAAATACTGATCCACGTGGCATAATGAGGGAAAGATTGGAGAGCTCATTTCCTATACTGACTTCCCTAAAGCACTGCACACTAATAAGCAGCTGTCATCAAGGTGGGCAGAGCAATAAAATCCCCACAGTCAAGCTGAACTGATACAGCCCATTAGCTATTGAATCATGCCCATACAGGCCTCTCAATTGAATGACTACAGTAGTACCAATGGGCTGTGCACTGCAATGTTGTATTACAGCTCTGGTTCATAAAATTTTACAATGTATAAGTAAAAAATTAAATGCTACTGAAGACATAAGCATTCCTCTTTCATACGTACACCAAGCATATCCAACGATAGCTGAATTTTAAAATGTATACATGATAAATTTCTAGGAAACTGGCCAAAATATAATACAACATGGCCACGTGGATCTCCTAAACAGACATACAGCAAAACTCTTGCTTTTGAGTATTTGCAGCTGATATTACAATTATTGAACTACTGTTTATTCTTATTCTTTATTTTGGAAATAGTTCAATGAGCTTATCGGCAGATGAGCCAGAACCAAAACACATGCTTGCTGGCATGTATTTTGAAGAAATTAACTTAAAAAAAGAATATTCCAGCCAGAGCTGCATAACTGGAAAACTGTACAGTATATCTAATTCTGAATGTGCACAAAATCTAAATGTCTGACTTATTGACACAGTATATCTTTTCTGAAAACAACACTTTTGTTCAAATAATATAATTGATTTTTAGAGCTAGTCAAATAGTATTCTCTAAATACTGATTCTGGTAAATTTGGGTATGCTTTTGTGTTGTGAAATATTCACAGACCATCCCCATTATACGCACATCTTCTTGGAAATACGTGAAGAAAATTACAAGCAAACAGTCTTGCCTGGTGACTGTGCACAAGGTATTGAGCAGTGGTATTTGCTACTCAACATGCAAGCCTCAAAATTAGTTATGTGATTAATCTGCCTGCTAAAATAAGTACACCATATCAAAATACCTAGATTTGTTCAGTTTATGGTCTTTACTCTTGAGGCTCTTTTTGAAAGTGCAAGAATGGTCAAATAACATTGCATCTCTACCCTTGTTGTGGCATTTATGCTTTCCTACTCCTGGGCAGCAATGCGAGGCCAGCTTTGTAAAATGAACTCCAGCATATACCCATATTTCCTCATCCCGGCAAATCCCAGACCAGATTTCCTGCCAGTATAAGCGGGCTTAACCCAACAATTATCACTCATTTATATCAACAGATAATTTGTGCTGTGGTGTGCACAAAAATACAAATGTACACTTTAAATTGATTTCTGAAAGCGTTCCCGTTGAGAAGAACACTTACCAAATGTTGAGATCCCATTGAAATATCTGAAATTAGTGAGATTTAACTACCTGCTTTAATCAACTGATCCTTTGAAACAACATCAAACAGCTGTGTTTCCAGAGAAGCACATGCAAGGACTGTTCTAATGCTAATTAGCTTTATCAGTGGTGACTTTATTTTCTTCTGGATCACTGATAACAAAGCTGGCAAAAGAGAAAGATTGGGACTAGATAGTGAGAAGGTGAAGACAGGATTAACAGTAACTGAGATTGCTTTGTAAACTGGGACACAACCAAAGGGTATGTACAGCAAAACGTCAGGTTAAATATCGGTACTAAGAGAAAGCCACAAGCATTCTAAAAGACTTGGGATTAAATGGTGGGCCGATTGGCATCAAGCCTTCAGGAAGGATGAAGAAAAATTGGAGAAGATTCAGAGAGCCATGAATAAAAAGTACATTAAAAAGATGAGGACATGTTAATTCCATTTATTTTGCTTTTCAAAGAGAAAGTTATAAGTAGAGATGATTATGGTAACTTTCATGTTACCATTGCAAAATCTAATAGCACTGTCCTCTTCAGTCTAAAAGACAAAAAGATGAACAATGTCCAAGGTTCTGAGTTCAAACCAGATAACTGTAGATGAGAAATAAGGTTCAAGTCTCAAGCTTTAAGCAAAATCAATTGCAACAAATTATTGTTTAAAGTAGCTTCTCTTTAATTGCAAATCTTTGAATCAATATCAAGTTTTTTCAAGTTCTGAGTGGGTCCTGTTCTTTTTTGTTGGGTTTTTTTTTTGTTTGTTTTTAAAGATCACCTAATTTAGCCCTAGTTCTTAAGCTCAAAGCAGGCCACAGACTTTGATGACTTCTGTTGCTAAGGTACACAGAAAGTCAGACCAGCTAGTTTTTAGGAAACTTAAAATTTATAAACCTACAAATGCACTGGCTGTGTATTCTGCTTATAGTGACAGACCCCCAAGCAAGATCAGAGCCACATCTGGTAATCTGCATAAATTTTGGAAAGAAAGTCCCTGTCTCAAACAATGGACTATCTCCACAGATAAAACAGATTTCATGTTGCAGGCAGGAAGATGCACAAAGAGGAGAGATGACTTTGACCAAGATGAGTCCCAGCTCTCCCAAAGATACAGTCTGCCCCACGATATGAATCAATTCACTGTTAACACTGGCGCTGAATTAACTCTTATTTTATCAGTACTAATTAGACAACCTTATGTTGTGGTTGACGGAATCAATGGTGTGCAAGGACAACAGAACCTTCACTGTCCCTTCTGTATCAAAGCCTTACCTATACAGCAGAGGAAAAAAGAAACCAACACATGCTACACCCAGCACACATAGAGAAAAAATTCCCTTCAACTCAGATTTTTGGCCTACATGTTGGTAGATGAAATTTTTCCCAAATGCTCATATTGCAACAGCCGTTGTTTTCAGATATCACCTTCTAGAAGCTTTCCCAGAATTCATCTGGAGATGCAGAAATACGCTACATGCATCAGCTTTACTATCTGGACAACTGAAAATACGAAACAACAAAACACCTTTTAACAGAGCTCTACAATATCTGAGTCTCAGTTTAGAAAACCCATGTCCTATAAAACAGTAGAATTAATTGAACATAAAGTATAGTTTTAGAAATATCTTTTTACATATAATCCTAAACTGTCTAAAAATCTTATCCCCACCCTTCTGCAGGGACTAGAACAATCTGCAAATATCATTTAAGATATCCCATTGCATTGGGAGGTCACAGGACAGTGGATCAATTGTCTTTTAGGCCAATAGCCTACATATTTCCTACTCTTGAATAAAGAGTAGAAATTAATGATTTATTTCTCTTCCAAAACATTTATTTTCACAGTCAAGGAAACAAGATTTGTGGTGCCAAAATCCTGATAGCATAGTATAAATATATTTATATATTCTTGTAATTATATTTGTACTATACCTGAGGGATTCCAACTCTGCAAATAAATCTTATTATTTTCTACACTATGCAAATAAACATTCCATAGTAGAAATAAATCATTTGTCCCACTACAGAATCCTTTTCCTCAAAAGGAGTAAATTATTCTATCAATACCAACAGTCTATCAGCCAGCAATGGTCAAGTGCCACCGAACTCTGGCAAGTTGTAGCTTCCCATGAGCTGACTATCATAGCTTACTGCAGGGAGAAAGAACAGGGAAACCAAAAAAAAAAGCCACCCAGTGAGTGGTGGAACCGGTGAGTTGTGTGTACGCTCATAACAGTAGTCTGCTGAGATGTGCACAGGGAATTGCTGACATTGTGCATTGCAGCTTAAGAACCCTGCAGCTGTCTCTGCCCAGGCTGGTTTTCCTCCACTGCACAGTGCAAACACATCCCTGCTCCTGAAGGAACAAAACATACAGCATCATATCTGTAGTTAAATAGAGGAGGGGTAAACAAGGCAGTTTACCTCTATCTGAGTTTGAGGGCAAACAAGTCTGAGAAGTGTTTATTTTCTGCCACACAGTATTAATCTTAATAAATTCAGAAAAGGCAACTCTCAATTTAAACATACATAACTGTGAGAAGAATTAATTCTGAGTTTAATTTAGTTTACCTTCTTTAGTGGCATCACTTTGATAGCATCCGGGCATCCTGCATTATTTAATTGCATTTGTTCGCAAAACAGCCTTGTGAAGAGGAATACGTTATTATCGCTGTTTGACAAGTGGAAATCCGAAGCACAGAGAAACTGACTGACCTACTCAAGGTCACAGAGAAGTCTGTTTCAGCGTAAGCACTAAATCTCAGATTTGCTGAGTCCTTTGACAGCACAATCCAATAGGACTACCTGCCTGGGTAACATGCTCACCTGTACTGGTGATTCTTCCTGAAAGGACAAATAGTATTTGCCTTATAATTGCCATAAACTATTTCTTTGTAGTCAAAATAAATTAGGCAAATGGGACAAATGAAAAAAAGAAACTAGGAAAAAGACTTTAAGCTGAGATAGTCTGCATAGGACTATAAATACAAATAAAAATGAAAAGAAATCACTTTTCTACTTCATAAAGGCAGTATTTTTTCTTTCAAAATATAAACTTCCTGAGGACAGCAGTGCAGCACAAACAAAGAGACAAAACACAGCATGCCTCACATACTGAAGAAAAAGGATTTCCTCCTTTTCCTTTTTTTTCTTTATGCATATTTCATCTTCCCTCTCCTTGCTTCTCCTCTTCCTTTCATTAAGGAAGATAAGTCATAGCAATGAAGTTACAGACACCTGTTTCCTAGTTAATTGCTAGTAAAGGCATTTTTATCATTTCCCTAAGGATGATGCAGCTCAGCCTAAAAATATTTCAAGTTCAGATAGGTAAGCCTAGCTCTAGAACTGCTGGGACACGCTTTGCTCAGAGGTAACCTGTCTTCAGAAGGATCTCTGTTCACAAAGTAGCACGGACTCAAGGGAGGATTCTGGGAGACACTTGAATTACACATTTTAGGAAAAATAACATGAATAGCAAAGAAGGCAATTGAAAAGGTAACCAGATATGCGTATCAGGGAAGGCAAACATAAACAGAGGTAAGTTAATTTACTGCAAGGTCAGAACAGAATCAGACTTTTGCTCTCCTTGTGCTTGCACACAGGAGAAACATACAACGCCAAGGAAATAATTTGCATGATAACTGCCGTAAAGAATTGGCAACTTGTACAAAAATGGCTGCAAAGGGAACATGGAGAGCAAAGGGGAGATGTGAGTTAGTGAAAAAACAATCAATCTGAACTGAGGAGCTAGAGATTATACGCTAATTTCCCAATGCCCATTAAGCTGTTCTGAACGTATCATTTCCCTCCGATCCTTCCTTGTTTTCCTACTTGTAAAATTCAGCACAATTATTATCAATGCAATTACAAAATAATAATGATGGCATGGCTGTGGAATTCCATACTGTGGAGCACTTGGATTTCTGTCAGCAAAAAAAAAGCTACATATTATTACTTATGAAAGAATATCTCCAGACATCCTAAATTTCACTCTAATAGCAGAGAAAAAAAAAAAAATCTGTTAGAATATAAGAAAGCCAGTGACTCCCCATTTAATACTGCACAATTAGTGTTCCTGCTCTCCAAGACCCTTACACATCCTAACACCACAAAGTCAGCATGCTCTCGCTGCAGCACCAGCCATTAGTTTTACACAGACTCTCCCTAGAAAAGGAGGTTCTGAGCACTGACCCCATAGCAGAACAGGTGCAGCTTGAAAACTATCTTGAGATCCCTGCTTCAGCCCAGCTCTGTCATAAACTGGCAAGGATACAGCCACAACCCGAGTTCACTCCTCCAACTGCCTTTTGACAAATGGCCTCTTCAGGACAACTGGCAGCTGCTACTACTTAGCATCTTGAGGCTACTCTAATCAATAAGGCAACTGGTCAAAGAATTGGCCATAGGGTCAGAAAGCTGCAGCCTGTTATCTAGGAACAGTGCAGGAGCTTGTCTGCATATCTTCCAGTACCTAAAGGGGGTCAAACTAGAAGGAGGTAGATTTAGATTAGATACTAGGAAAAAAAATTTTTGACAATGAGGGTGGTGGAACAGTGGAACAGGTTGCCCAGAGAGGTGGTGGATGCCCCATCCCTGGAAACATTCAAGGTCAGGTTGGATGGGGCTCTGAGCAACCTGATCTGGTTGGAGATGTCCCTGCTACTTGCAGGGGGGTTGGACTAGATGACCTTCGAAGGTCCCTTCCAAACCAAACCATTCTATGATTCTATGATTCCCCAGCAGTGGTCAAGACACAATGGAACACTGTATTTTACTGGGTAGTGTGTCTTTTTCTGAAGCCATTTCAAACTGCTGTAACACAGAGATTGTTTGCAAAATTGCCTGATTCATTCAAAAGAGTGAATGCCCAGTTTAGCAAGATTAGGGGAAATGTCTGACAGTTTAAATGATTTTACTACGATATTCTAAATATCGAGTGATATTCTATAGTTTAGCAGTATCTTACACAGTGTCACAGATAGAGTGATGCATTTCAGTCATGAGAGAGAAGCAACAATATACTTCATTGATACAGAAGAGTGAGTTAACAAAGTTTGATGGTAAATGGCAAATGCGACTGATTTAACAAGATTTGATGGCAAGGTACACTGGATTAGTTAATGCATAGAAGATGTGATCAGACAAAACTGTCAGGGACACCCTCCCCTTCAGTCATGAGATTCAGAAAGGACCCCCTTGCTTTCTAAACTCCTTTTCAGAGTCTAGGTGCAGCTGGATCCAGTCCTAGTCCCAGACCTGGCCAACGGTTTACGTCTAAAGGATTATATATGTGCAATCAATAGTTAGGATTTCAAAGTTTCAGCACTCTTCTTCCCAATTAACTTACCAAGCTATCTGATGCTATAAGGATTCTTTCATCCTCGAGGAGTAACCTGAAGAGGCATCCCTACTCAAGGGGAGATCCTGGTGTGCAGCCTGCCGCTACGTAGGAGAGCTTGAAGGGCTCTTGGGTTGCTCAGTATTTATGGAGTAAGATAGTTGACTCAGTCATATTTGCACAGTGATTGTAGATGTTGGTTTCTTCCAAATTTAGCTTGAGGTGGACATTGACAAGCACTGTGGTTAGCGGTGCACATCACCTTGGCTATTGTGCTGCTATCTGTTTCCCTGGAATCTACTTTGAGTTGGATGCAGCCATCAGGACCAGACACATCCATCACGACTGCCACTGATGATTATCACTTGAGCAAGGTTACAGGAAAAGTGGTCAGGTCAGGGCAGAGGGGTGGGTGGGGGAAGCACACTGTCACACACAGTGACAGCCCATCTGCAACAGGTCTGATCAGTCCTCCTTAATCATTTTTCAATGCCTGATCACTTTTAGTGCAATTGTACAAACCTTCCCTACCAGCTCTTCTGATCTTAGTAGCATCCCTCACGTAAGTAGGGCCCACAAATGCTGCATCTTCATATGGACTAGAATGGATGACTTTTTTGACAATATTGTGCACTACAGACCATTCAAAACCAACTGAAGCACAGGTATCATCTACCTCACCTTATGACCTTGGTCAATAATGACAAAGCCTTTTTTTATTTTCAAACTTCCAAAAGTTTTCTGGCTGAGGTATGAAACTAGAATAGTGGATCTAAACTTTCTGCCAAAAACCCAAATCTGCCTGACTTGCTATATCGCTTTTGTGAAAGGCTTTGAAATAGCTCACAGAATTGAGGAATCTATAAATAATAGATTTAAAAATTAAGAAATCCTAAAACACACTCCCACAGTATCTAGATTAGCTTTATTAGAAGAGTGGAGCAAATAATCTTTCCCAAGGTCATTGCTACAAATTAAACTTGCAATTTGTTAGAACTATTAAACTTCCCAAGGGAAGAATATAAATCTCTCCAGTATACGGGACATCCATGTTAGCTCATTTCACACTGCATATTTTCATTAGCTGGCACTGTGGAATGTGCTCCCTGTCTCCATATGCTCCAATTTTCAAACTGCAGATTTATGCAACTTTGGCAGATGAGCAGTTCAGATGCGAATTTGGCAAATCTTTCACCGATGTGACATCTTGGTGTCAATTCTTCTTCAATGCTTTTGCCAGCAGACTTCCTTCTGGGGCCAGCAGGAAACTACCTTGCTACTGCATAACACCAAGGCAAATGATTTTAACTTAAATTGTGCAGAAGCCAGTTTATGCATACATGAGAATACTACAGTTATTATCGCATTCATCTTTGTGCTGACATTTAAGCTTCTCTTGCTGCAGCACGCACACTCTTTATGCTCAGCGATCTTTCCTTTTGAATCAAGAGGTGAAACCTTACAATACAGGTTGCCTATGTATGTCAGCTTTTGTGAAAAGAAAACATAACATTTTCTTTTTGTATTGGAGCAATGCGCTTGGGAAATGGCCATCATGCTCTTTAAATATGAAATTCAGTTTGCCTCAAATTGTTGTTGCCAACATAGGCTCATTTTCTTACAGAGTTTCTTTCCGGAACCTGCTGGAAGTATAACTAACCTGCTGGAAGTATAACTAAACTGTGTGTGTAAAAAATAATAAATAAATAAACTCAAAAAAAACCAAGCACCAAGTAGCAGCAAATGCTGCTTAAGTAAAAGAGCTGATATATTTTTGCAAAGGTGGAGTAAATAATCTTGCCAGCACTTCCTTTCATGCCAGATGTACCTTAGCAGTTTGCAATATGCAGTCAATTTGTAAAAATCCATTCATTTGTGGGTTACGAGTGAAATTGTTGGAACTCATTTAAGTTTTGTTGGTTTGGGGTTTTTTTTGGCTGGGGGATATGAGGAGAGATCCTTCAAAGATCCTTCAAAGACTTGAGGATCTTTGATCCATTCCTGTGTAATACAGATTTCCAGCAAAGTAGAACCGTATGGCAGAGGATGCAGGATTAGTTTCACAACAAAATCTAGGAACATATTGGCAGTCTTAGGAAGCAATGCTGCATTAGAAGAATCTTGTACTAAGGAAACAAAAAAACTTTTCCAGAAACCCACAACATGATGTGTTTTAGCAGCTTCTGAGGGGAGAGACTGGCAGATCTCTCTTTCAAGTAGCACTGATGTTTCCCCATCTGAGTACCAGAGAAGGAGCCTCCAGGATACTGAGCTTAATCCTTGTAAGGTTCTTTCTTCAATTCTGCAACTTCCTCTGGTAAATTCAGGTGAAAGCTGGATTAATCTAACCACCAATTCCATAGGTAACTGATGCCACAGCTTCTCTTCACGTATGATATGGATGCCCTCAATCATTCTGAAGCTGAGGCAAGGGGAGGGAACTTGTACTCTCCCAGAGTCTTCCAGTATCCATCCTCACCAATTTCCATCACAGGACACTGGTTGGCAGCACTTGCTTTCAGTTACTTCACCTAATGTTTTTATGTTGAGGCAGGGATTCTTGTACCTCTAAACTCTTCACTGCTAACATTAGTTTGATGTCAATATTCATCATGTGCTCCATTAAATAACCTTCCCAATGCAGTTCTCCAATTGTTATCGGTACATGCAAAAGAAGGCGTGGGGGAGGGGAGCAGGGGGGAGGGGACACACAATAAAACACTAGAATCTGGCTGGCACCCTATTAATGCTGCCTTCAAGTATCCAAATGCATGTCTCAATAAATCTCATCCATTGGGGAGTACAGTATTTTTCAGCCTTATTATTTCCAATATTTTTCCTGTCATTTCTGAATGGTTTCTCAGAAATAAATGCTTGTCCTTGAGAAGCAAGAAAAAGTTACTGTATTTTCAGTCTGAATCACCTCACAATATAAGCACTGAAATGCTAGGAATAATGTAAACTCTATAGTAAAATACAATGATATAGTATACCTAGAAATACCTCAGCTTAATAGGTGTTGTGCCATTAACAGTGGATTTTATGGAAGCTACTAGATGTAAATCTGTCAGGTAGACAAAGATTTACAGTAATATCCCCACAGCGGACAATTTTTATCACATTTAGGACTGTCAGGCAACTGGTGTGTTTTCTTCAGTCCCTTTAGGCATGAAAGCTTCTTCGTTTTATTTAAAGGCTGATTCTTTCACCTTCAGGCACTCTGCAGTGCTGACCGAAGCTCTCCACTGCCCTGTCCCTTTTTATAGATATAGCCCACAGCTCCGGTGACTTTGCACATTCACACCGCTCCTTCCCAGAGAAGGAAGAGCCTTACCATATGCGCTGGACATCAGACAGGCAAGATACAAACCCATGGCAGATGCATTATCGAGGCGGAAGCAACACTGGCAGTGCAGTGTCTGCATATTCCCAGGAACTGAAGTGAAAGAGCTCTCCTTTTCTCCCAGGGGGACAGCAGTGGGGTAAGGGGGACGAAAAATCTTTTTGGCAGCTAAGAAATGAGTCTGGAAAGTATGTATCCACACGGAACGCCTCGCTGGCTGTGAGGATGATACAGGAACAGGCTGCAGGCAACGGCAGGCTGCGTAACACTGCAGGCAGCCCGAGGGGCTGGCTGGGTGTTTCTGTTTAGCTCCATATTTTGTTTCACCTTTCCTACGCACTCAAAGTTTTGTTCCAGGCTTCTATGGGAGAGCTGCTGACACCAGAGGAAAGGCCTTGGCATCATGGAATGAAAGGGCTTACCAAAACACAGGGCAAGGGTGCAAGTGCCCAGGGGCTGGTAGTGAGGGGCTGCGAGGTGGCCTCTGTGGAGAGCGGCCGGGGCTACCCCATGCTGGGCACTGCCAGTTCCAACGGACCTGCTGCAGGGCACGGCTGGACCCCTCAGCCATGAACATTCATTCTGTTCCTTTCTTCAGGAACTGGCCCATGCAGCTGGTCTTCAGCTCAGCTAGCAACAGAGGTAGCTGGGACCCTACCATTTTAAACTTGGTTTTATGGGAGGAGAAATTGATGAAAAAGACAAAAAACACTCTTGAAATGTTTACTTCCTCCTGTTGTGGTGCACCTCTTACCTAAGTGTCCATATAAACACATCAGAATTTTGGAAGCTTTCTCAGGCACAGTGAGAGATGCTTTCCCTGGTATGAAAGAGCAGTTTCACAGGAATGAAGCAACAATAAAAGCATACACCATACTTTTAATTATATCTCACAATTTCTGGTTTCTTAATTGTCATCAGTGCTACAAGAGCACAATTATACGATACACCATAGGCAACCTAACCATTTGTTATTTGTAGTGTATATTCTAAAAGATTAAGACCTCTTGCAATCACTGCTAAACACAGAGTCTAACTGTGCTAATAACTGAGGCAAAATATCTTCACACCACAACATTCAAATGCAGGAAATCTTGAGCCAACAAATTCCTCAAAAGCTGAGCGATTATAGGCTTAAATCTACTTCCGAACAAGAACTTCAAAAGCATCTGATATCCAAAAGGAAGCCTGCCATGTACTTCCTGCAGAGAACCACTTATCTTCTTCAATTCTAATTAATTTTTCAAGCTGCTTCATTTCCAGCTGTAAAAAACAACAGCAGCAAAATACCTGCATCTTACAGGCTTATCCACAAAACAGCATTTTCCCAAATCAGTCAGCATCGTTGCCGTTCCTACAAACTCAGAGTTTTGGCACAGAAGGACCTTCTGAAATAAAAATCAGATCTGGAATAAAGAAAAGACAGGATACTTCAACTGCAAAGGAAACTGTTTCCAAGAGCTTTAGAGAAAACCTCTAAAGATAGAATTACAGTAATATTCTCCACATCGCGCTAAAAATCCACACTGAGCTTTGCTTTCCATCACAGCACCACTGAAATCAGCAGATGCATCCATAACTAAGGTGCAGATCCAAGATTAAGTCCCAGTGGGATGAACCAGAAGTCAGCGTTTTCTGAACTATATGTATATAAATTTTTAATTGTTTTTCACATTTTTGAAAATATATAAATGAATTTGAAATATATGCACTACGTGTTCTGCTCACAGTTCACCTCCACACATCCGCAATATTTTATGTGACCTTGCCTGAATTTCTACACAATACGTAGGTGTGGAATCCCCTCAACTCTGTATATTTATTTGCAGAATCTGTTCCTGTAGGTATTGACGTCAAGTAACAATTTCCTGACCTGCGATGTACTTCAATTGCTTTCTTTATTGGTTTGAAAAACTCCTAAGGGTGCAGGGGAAAGAAAGCAGGGGCAAGGAAACCACAAGAAAAAAACTCAACCTTTTCTACACCTCTGTATTAACTGCTCACAGAAACAAAGATTGTTGCATTTTTAAGGCTGAACTTTGCAGGGAAACTTCTCTTAAGGAATTTTCTACTGTGATTATATCCCCTGGAGCATAAATTACAGAATAAATACAGGGTAGCTGCTGGGACTTAGCATCATTTGTCGTGATGACTGGGTGGCTCAGTCCACTGGAAAACTACAGTAACATGTCGCCCTGTGTACTGCCCTTCAGGAATTGCAATTTCACAGTTTGATTCCCAGCACTGCCTTGCAGGGCTGCTCCCATAATGAGTTTCTGGATCCTCACACACCATGTGAAAGACTCTTTGCTGTAGTTTCCCAATGGGGAATGCAGAAAACACTAGCAGAAAAGGTAGTTAAGGCAAAGCATATCAACACTGGGAGGACAGGAGAAAGCGCTCTGAACACTTCACCAGAGGCGAATGTGGACTTGTCTCTTTTTCTGCTGCACGGTCATTGTCTTTTTCTCTTCTGCATTATTATTTCAGAGCACCGACACTGCTGCTTTTATACGGCTGAAGTGCAGGGATCACTTGGGGAAATAAGGAATGTTGTATTTTTGCATGGGTCACGAGTGCTAACTGCAAACCATGACTATGCACTAGGAAGAGCAACTAAATTGAAAGAACTAGGAATAAGTGAGCCAGGAAACTTCAGCTGAGGAAAAAAAAAATCCCCACAATTTCATGCACATAAAGCTTTACAATAACTTTGTTATGAGTTTGTTCATATTTATTTTCAGAGCACTCCAAACCTTATTTCTACAAGCATCTTGGTCAGAAAAAGAAACTTCATACTTGGTGCAACCTCTTTCATTAACTACTTGTCTTTTACATTTTACGTAACTGAGTCTTTGGACATTAGAGTGACACCTTAACAGAGCAGGGCTGTAAACCTCAATCACCTCTCCCAAAGGCCACTAAAATCTCAAAAGCATTTGTCCAGGACAATTACATTTTTATGTAGCCAGTAGCAAGAATATGGCTGTGTGCTTGGCTTCAAGTTTTTTTACTTTCCAGAAAAAGAAAAAAAAAAAAAACCTAAACAAACCCAACACTTAAAAAAAAAAAAAATCTATGAATGAAGAATGAACAATGAGCATAAAGTGGGTGGCCATTTCATTCCTATACTTTGACATTTGCTCTAAGTTGCTGTTTGAAATGCAATTTCATTATTTAAAAATAAATAAATAAATATCATTTTAGGGCTTGTTGACAAATGAAGAGCATGAGCAATTCAGTACCCTTAAAATATAAAGGTGAATCCACAAAAGGGTGAGTGCAATTACAGCATGCAAAACTGCCTGCAAAAGATTGCTTACACACAGGAAAGGTAGAATATTAGTAAAAGGCATGTTATAATCATATCTCCAGTAGGGATTATTATAGAAACAGTTCAACTGTTCTGCTAGAAGTTGAACAGGTAGGGGAGAGAAGAGGATCACACTCCTCACAGAAATAACAATACTAGTAAAAAACACATATGTAGATCCAGATTAAGTTCCCAAACCAAAACATTCTTCCCAGGGAAAATTTTGACACAGAATAAAGAAACAAACAAAAAAAAAAAGACCAGGTTTAAAGACTGTCCTGCACAATTACCTCAGTCTTTTATAAAGTAAAATGATACAAAACAAATGTCATATATTTAAGGGGAAGGAGGGTGTGGGACAGGAAAACAGAGGTCTAAGTCAACCTTAGCAATTGGAAAATTACAAATGTACAGACACATCAGTCTATGAAGACTACGTAGCAATATCCAAATGAAGAGAGATGCATTTCTATCCCAGTTGCTGGCTCTGTCAAGCAAAAACAAAAGCAAAAGAAGAACAAACAGCTAGGATAGGAAATGAGCATATAAACCTGCTACAGCCGGGATTTTTCCTAATATCCCATTGAAATTTCCCATGTTACAACTTGTGCTATTGTCTCTTGTGCTATGACTGTACACCAGGCTGGCTCTGTCTCCCTCACCCCCTCCCAGCAGGCAGCTGCACGCAGCAATGAGGGCTCCCTCCCCTCAGCCTTCCCTTCTCCAGCCGAATCAAGCCCCTCTCTTGCAGCCTCTCCTTGTACACCCTGTGCTCCAGCCCTCACCAGCACAGTGGCCCACCGCTGGGCTCCATCCAGTACCTCAGTGGCTCTTTTGTACTGGAGAGCCCCAGCTTGGGTACAGTGCTCCCGATGCAGCCTCACCAGTGCCGAATAGAGGGGAAGACCATAGCCTGCTGGCTCTGCTCTTGCTGACAGCCCAGGACATGATAAGCCTTTGCAGAAAGTCACATTTGCCCTTGCTGAGCTCCAGGAGGCTCCTGCCAGCCCATTCCAGCTCCTCCAGTTCAGGCTCCTCCAAAAGGCTGCCTTGCCACGTTGGATATCCCCTGGCTTAGTATCATGCGTCTATTTGCCGAGTGAACCGTATCTCATCATCCAGGTTACAAATAAAGAGATTAACAGTATTGGCATCCGTATTGATCCTTTAGGGAGACCACTCACACCCAGCAACTATTTCAACTTCAGGTGACTGATCACCACTCTGAGCCTGATGATACAGCCACATTTCACCCACTTTGCTATCCACTTGTCCAGCTCATATCTCACCAATTTAGCTACAATTGTGCTACAGAAGACCATCTCATTTCACTGCAAGAAGTACTCAGGGCAGACACGATTTACCAAGGTAAATCTTCAATGGCTGTTTCTAGTTACTTTCTCATTCTTCAAGTGTCTGGAAATGGCTTTCAAGATTTGCTCCATAATTTTCCCAGTGCTTGAATAGAGGGTGACCAGGCTGTAGCTCCCCAGATCCTCCTTTTTTACCTTCCTGACAACAGGTATGACATTTTCTTTCCTCCAGCAAACTCCCAATCACCATGACCTTCTCAAGATAAGAAGGAGCACCCTTGCAGGGGCATTGGCCAGATCCCTCAGCAACCCTGAAGACATCTCTTTTGCGCCCAGGGACTTGTGTATGTCAAATATTTTCACCATAGGTAACACTATTAGGACAGTAGACAGCATCTCCAGAGGAAGAGGGCTGTGTAGTGAGCTAATCTTCCACCATTGAACATTCTGGAAAACAACTGAGCTGTTCTGGAAGTGAAATATGGCTGACTTTCTTTAAATTGCTCTTCAATTTGTTCAGATTGATAGAGCAGGGCAGGTCAATGGAGACAATGCAGAATGGATTAAATTCTTCACTTAGCCAGAAAAGCAATCACAATTATTTCTCCCTGAATTTGTCATGAAGAAGATCCAGAGGACTTCAAGCTAACACTGCCACTTTAGAAACACTGGTGTGCCAAAATAAATGCATGAAGAGCTGCCCTGAGGAATATATTCAGGTCTTGTTCAAAATCTGGATTTCTGTTGCTCTGCTTCTTCAAAGGATCATCTTTCCCACTCCAACCTCCAACAAGAGCAACAGATTTGGGATTGAAAACAGTGGGAATAGCACTGAGGCAGGGGGAAAGATGAGGAGGAAAATGACGCAGATAGAGGTATCTTCCCACTACACACAGGTAACACTCTGCCAGTTTCGCCAACTATAATGTCATATAAACAGCATTCTGCATTCACTTCAGACCTTCTTAATTTCTGATTTTAAATTAAACCTCCTCTGAATGCCCACCCACTTTAAGACAGACATTTTAATTAATTCCTTGAAGATACATTTGAAGAGACATGACAACCAAGCCACCCCCTTAAGAATAGGTAATAAGTGTGCTGCCCAAAAGAGGAGACTAGACGAAAACATACACTAGGGATTGTTAAAGCCTGTTTTGTGGCTACCTTGTGTCATCTAAGGTGAAAAAAGAACAGTTTCATTCTTAGCTGCTATCAGCTTTAATGGCTGTTAAGGGATCCCCTTAGTTTTATTTTCTTTTAATATTCTTCATAACTGTCTCAGTGTCTCTGTAATTCACAATTCCGCTCACAGGAATACTATTTTTACCAATTTTGCCAGCTTGACACGGAAGACTCCTGATTTTCTTTAGCTCAAAACCCAGAAAAAGACACAAGTTTTTATAGAGGTGGTATTACAAGAGGCCAAATGAGGAAATCTCCTGGCATTTGGACACCTTCAGCACATCCTTTACATCTGAAGGACATGTTGTTTGCCAAACCAGTCCGGACATCAGTCTTGAGCATACAAAACCCTGCCTGCCTAATTCGGGGTATCACGTAACTCTTACTCTGCAGCTCACTACTCTAATTTTTTCACATCTGATCTGGATTTTACTACTCCAGAACCATCAAAGCACCTCATTAAATATTCAAAGGATCACTAAGCCATCAGTCTACAGTAGGAGCCAAAACTGCATTTACTTTCTTTTCTTTAATCTCCCAGACCTTAATTGCCATATTGACAAAAAAGAAACAGTTGTTTACCTTCTAAAGTCTCAGGAGCGCCTGCCAAATTAATCCTTTTAAGCAGTGTTTCTTCAGCTCCAGAAACATCTAAGTAGCATGCAAAGCAGCAAGATACTCCCTTAAGAAGCAGTAAACATACACACCGCTTCAAAATTAACCTTGACTATTATAACTTGTCAAAGATTTGTTCTTTCCTCTTTCATATAGTACACAGGTTTCAAAAGATGGGCGGTTTCTTAAAGCAGTCAGGAGACTTTGAAACTCTTATTCAAAAGAGTTTTATTACCTAGCGTTGTAGTTTAGCCCTGCTCAGGACCAAACTACACAGTCTCTCGCTCACTCCCCTCACCCTCGTCTGGGGCAGGGAGGAGAATTGGTAAAGAAGAGAAGGCAAAACTCGTTGGTTGAGATTAAAAAAAAGTTTAAGAGAGCAGCAGAAGAAAAGAAAACAGAAATGGAAAATAAACAAAACTAATAACAGACAACACTGAAGCACCTAATTTACAGTACAATAGCTCACATTGGATCCTGATGCCCAGCTCCTTTCTAAGTAGCAGGAGGCTCCCCTCAGCACCCTCCCCACTTATATACCGAGCATGGGTGTCACAGGGTATGGAACAGCTCTTGGGCCAATTTGGGGAAACTGTCCTAGCTGTTGGCTAATTAGTAACCTATCCCAGCTGTGTGCCCCAGACATAGGGGTCACCAGACCCTTCCAGTTCCTCTCCCAGTTCAGGTGAAAATTAACTCTGTCCTAGCCAGAACCAGGACACCTAAACATGTGCAGTGGCCAAAACACACACAGGGGTGGTGGCAGAGCAGTGTTCTCTAAAGAATGAGCTCGCAGAAACTTAAAGAGAGAAAAATTCTTTGGAATTAGACTCCTGGTAAACATCAAAACAACATGCACGTTGCAAAACAAGCAATGCTTTAAAGGCTATGAAATAGTGCACAACGCTGAAAGTCTGTGATGCTATGTCCTGGAGTCAGTACTGTACATTTTAGAGCATAATTATTTTTCCTCCTCAAGATTAACTTGTCACTTTATCATTTATCTGTTGATAAATTTGAAAGAGTTTCGAATGTTGTATATAAACTGACTTTTGTCTTTATAACTGAAACATTGAAAAAAAAGATTGGTTTCCTCTTAGATAATGCTTACATTCAATTGCAAAGGAAGTGAAATCTGCTGCAAAAACCAGGACAAGTGATTCATGTTTCGGTACCAAACCAGAAGCATGTTGAAGGGCTTTAGTTACAATCAGCAATGCAACTGAAATACTCAGAATGGTTTGCAACTGTTTTTACAGTGGCTACTACCTGCCCTGCGGTAAGCCAGGGCTCCCTTGAGACAGTTTTTCCCATTGTGTCTGCAGCAGGAAATACACCCAAAATAGTTCTGCCAGAACTGAAGCAGCTGGTTAATGGGAGGAAGTTTAAATCTAGAAGCAGCTGCATGTTTAGATGCAATTCAGCATATGGGATGTGATACAGCCACTTTCTTTGTATCTCAAGGCCTTATCTTTTCTTTTTTTTAAGGATCTCAACAGAGCCTTTATATGGTCCCCTACTGCCATCTCTAAATTCCATTGACTCCCATTTGTTCTCCCCAGCATTATTTCAGTCTAGGAAATTTAAGAGCTTATTTGCAATAAAAAAAAAAGCTGTAACCAAGGCAAAAGGAAAACAAATCTGAGAGGAAATAGGTGAGAAAGGAGGCTCTTGGTGCTACCTAAGTTCTAAGCAAGATCAATGGGAATAAAAGGGTGCCAGACTGACACCGAATCCCAAGTGCCACAAGATCTTACATGGTTGCAGCAAATACAACAGAATTTCTGCTCAGTTCCAGTAACATTGCCACCCTTCCTGTTACCAGGATCAGGGTTATTTTGTAGCCACAGCATTGATTTAGGCCTAACAGGAGCACTTGTTCAGAAGTGAAATCAGGAGTGCAAAAGGAGACATTTTTGTCAATGCCCTGCTTTGTTCAGATGCGCATTCTCAGGCACAGATTATGCTATCGAATGGCTGGAAAGCAGCCTTTCCGTAATTATCAACCCAATATTTGAAAGTTTCCTGAAATATACAAGAAGATGCAAGGCAACTAGAAAAGGAGTCTCTCATATTCTTCACACAATGAAAATGTTAGCAACTTCTTACCTATATATCTCCTCAGGCAAGTAATATCACAGAAGGTTGCTGCAACCTTACTTTTTAGGATAGAGTGCCAAAGAACAGGTTTGGTTTTTTTTTTTTCATTTTGCCAATTCATTATGTTACTCCTCAAGATTATTAAAAGAAAAATGAGCTGTTTTGGAAAAACAATTTAGGATAGCATTTCACTTCAGATCTGCTCTCCAGGCATTACTTGGACATTCTGTTATGAAAGAGTGTGACATTTCTACCCCACTACTCAAGACCAATCTTTACCTGAGGCACAATCCGTCTGTTGGCAAACAGTAGCACTGGTCTCATTAGTTCTGCTTTGGACGGACCAGTGTTTACAAGGAGATTGTCTAACTATTAATATAAAAATACCAGCAGTAGACAAAAGCCTGTGTGCTTCAAATATTGCTAGCAGCAAATAGGTTGAACATTGGGCAGTAATGAAGGGGGAAAATTTCCAAAACTCTTCAGTGAGGACAGGCACCAGAAGGATGGCACAATTTCTCCCCTGGAAGGTGACTATCTTCTGTCTTTATGGACTTCTGCAGCTTCAGAGTGAACATGGTTATTCGCATTCTAACCCAGCAAGCAACAGGCTAAAAATAGTGTTGAAAATCCACTCTGTGGATATTGAACTTTACATTTAAGCCCATTTTTTTCCTAGCAATTATAGGCAGTGTCGCAGAAAAAAAACCTAGGGCTTATCACTCTTTGCAGAGGAGGTGTTTCCGTTTGCAGGAGAAACCACGTGTCTTTCATACATACTAATGTACCAGCATGCCTGTACATCTTCACTTCAGATTCTTGGTAGTCTTCCTGCCTTGATGTCTATCCCTTTGCCAGGGCTAGAAACAAAAGAATGTACAGAAAGTGGAACTGCATTTGCCTTCCAGACACTGTCAGTGAAGATTGTTCTTCAGCATTTCTGAAGTCCCAGGCATCACAGCTTTCAAATTTAATTTCTTGTACAACAATCCCTGCTCTGCATAGTCCACTCTGCTAACTCTGCATTGAGAAGCCTGTGTTAGATAAGCAGAGAAATCTACAGACCTGAGTGCAAGGTATAAACCAACAGAAGATAAGGTCAGATTGACAGACGACTAGTACTGCTGGAAAATCTACCAGAAAGCAAGATGGACGTGGAAGAATAGAGAACTGCGCTGAGAGTGGGCTCTTCAGATGGCTGGAGCTCATTAGAAATATTTATATTTTAATGTACAGGGTAAATGGTAGATAGAGCAGACTGTAGCACTACTATGGCTAAGCTCCCTGACAGAAACCAGAAACAGTCCCTCATTCATTCATTTTCTCTTTTCAGTGCATCCAACTGACCCCTGAAGGAGGGCTTTCTGAGGAGATCAGGATCCATGTCATGGCAGGCCATTTGCATCTCCCATCACACACAGAGAGGAGCACAGCACTGAAGATACCATCAACACAGCTCTGTGGTAAAGGAGCTGCTGTTGAAAGTGTGGCTCTTACAGACAGTCAGTTTCTTTCACCAACAGTTTTTGTTTCTAATTATTGAAAGGGAGAAAAATACATGTTAGAGAAAAGCTTTTAAGGTAAGGTTTCAGCTTTTCAAAAAGAAGCCTTCTGGTTGGAGGCTTTGAGCCACGCAGAAGATCCCTGACAAGTCCCCAGGCTGTGGGAGAGTGGCCCAGTACCCAGAGCATTCATGGGATTTCCTTGCAAACCTGGGCTACCCAAGTGTTAGCTTGATAAAATATACAACTCCCACCAAAAAAAACCCCCATGTTTAGACCCTAGCTCCCATGCACCCCCAGCTACTACTGTCTTTCTTACAGAACAACAAAAGAGGGAAACCCTCAGCTCTGGAGTCAGCAGCAGGAAAGTGCAATTTTTGTTTGTTTCCCTGGATCCTGCTTCCAGGGAGCCTGAGGAGGATAACCTCCCACCACTACTGCGGCAGAGGCTAACAAGTGGCTCTTATGTTCTCCTAGGTTAAGAGCAGAACATAGGATGTACCTTATCTCACAGAAAGAAGCAAGGATTTTATATCACTTACTGAACCCTTTTAAAAGGTTAATTAGTAGCAGAATCAATTAACAAAACCAGAAAACCTGACTATCATTATGGTACCAGCTAGACAATGGCTAAAGGGATAAAGTTTGCATTGCATTGAACCAAAGGAGCAATAGCCACATGACACCAGCTAGAAGATCCTATAATGGTCTCTGTAAAAAGTGATTAAGAGTGTAAACATCCTGACCACAGAACCAGTTTGAGTAATGCAACTGTTCAAAATTGTGTTTTGTGTGGGTTTTTTTGTACAGGAGAAGTTTTGTCTGCCTGGATGCTAAAATACAGGTATTTAACTAGCTGCTCTCTAAATGCTTTGGAGCACACACCTCAGGCACCAAAGGCACTCGACCAACTCTATTATTATTCCTAGTTATTCTGCCCCACTACACTGCCATATCACCATATTCCTACCTTTGGCTGTTCTTCCAAAAAAAAAAAAAACTAACTCCCTTGCAAGTCTCGTCCTGTACCCAGCTACATCAAAGAAGCCATCTGCTTTGCCCAGGCTGTTACATCTCCAGCTCAAAAGTTAAGTTCACTTTCAGCAACCTGGCATCCTTTCTCTCCACCTTCTCATCATAAAGTGTTAAGAAAAAAAAAAAAAACCAAAACAAAAAAAAGAAACCCCAACCAACCAAAAACCAAACAGAAAACTCCAACCCCAAAAAAACCCCAGACCCACAGGCCCTCAAGATGCTTTTTCCCATTGCCTGTTCCATTGAGCATACTGCTTTTACCCTCTCCATTTCAGAAAGGAAAGGAATCGTTGATGAGCACATTGTTAGATCCCCGGTCTCACAATCAAGTCTCTCATAGCAGACAGTTCACCCTTGGGAAAGTTTGTTGCTAAATGTCATTCGAACAGCAGTGCAACATTTGGTTCAAAAATCCTGCCCTCTTCTAAGATTCGACACCTAGTCTGATTTCAGTGACCCTCTAAGTCGAGCCATTGTACCAGCACTCAAATGTTTTTCTGTTCTATATCTCTTGGCTGTAAATATTGTTGCAGTTACTTTTATTTAAATACATTATTACACCTGATTGCAAACTGGGGGTCTTCTCTCCTGGTTCAGGTATGTCAAAGTGGAGAGTGACATACTGCTGGACCCCTTTCCAACCTGACCAAGTTACCATGTTAGCATTTCTTCTGAGTGGTACTATCTTTCTGCTAAGCAGTTGGTACTGATAAAATCTCCAGGACTAGCTGGACTCCTAGTTCCAATGATCATCAGTCTTTCTTGCTGTGCTGCTTCCCTCTGTATCACCTGAATCCACATATCTCAGCTGAACGTTTAAAGTTACGGGCAGCAAACACACCAAGTATGTCAAGTTGTCAGCACTTGCACAGAGTACTAACATAGTGCAGCAAGAGTCATTCTTACAGAAAAAAAAAAAAAAAAAAAAAAAAAAAAAAAAAAAAAAAAAAAAAAAAAAAAAAAAAAAAAAAAAAAAAAAAAAAAAAAAAAAAAAAAAAAAAAAGAGAACTGTGGTAAAAAAAAAAAGGGGGGGTTCTTTGGGTTCTTTGTCCAAAGTCAGTTTTTTTTAACCTACTGGCTACTGACACTGAATAGAAATGTCTTAGCTCTTTCCAAGAAGAAGAACAATCTCTATACCAGTGTCCTGAGTTGTGCCATAAAGAACACAACAATAGGAAATGTCTACAATACATGAGAGATGTCAACAATACATGAAATATCCTGCCTTTGTCTTCTGCATGCTCTGAAGTTACACCTCTAGGAGTTTTGTCACCAACAGTGACAGGCAGCCACTTCATTTCCTTTTATCTCCACTTGGATATGTACTATACAAAATCTTGCCCTACTTTTGGTAACAGCAGGGCAAAAGCATACAAAGAAAATAAAGAAGTTGTCTCTCCTTGAATGTCTTGAAAAAGTTTTATGCCCCAACTGGGATGAAGGCATGCAAGACCCAAAGAAAAGGTAAGGAGGGAGTCAAGCTCAACAGTTACAATCTGATGAAAACTGACATCAGGTTTGCCTGTGTACTTTAAGCCATTTCCAGAATTAGGAAGGGGTGCATGTGGCCATGAAAGCAGACTAGAAATTTCCCCACAAATGAAACATTAATGTGAGAGAGGAGGTGTTATGCAAATTAACATCTGCATAGGTGATTTCCTATGAGTCCCATCAAAGTGTGCAAACTTGCAGTTTTGTCACTGTTTGTACTGAAATCAGCAGGCTAAGACACCGCACAGAAGAGCGCTTTTTAGAGTAGCATATCTTAGCTCACTGATACTGACTGAAACAATCAGAATCTTCATTAAGCTATAGGCATACAGCTAACCTTGCAAATTTGAGACAACTAATTTAAAAAACTTGCAGATATTTGGCAAATCATACTGTTTGATTAGCTCACCTGTCATAACCTGATGATCTTGAGAAAGGCAGACGTGAACCATGCAGTGATTTTGCTTTGAATCTGTCTCACTAGAAGCTGTTGCCATACAAACTATTTAATGTAAAATAAAATGTAATTTATTGTGGACTTTCATTCCTCTGTCCACAGAGTTCACAAGTCAGTTTTAAAGCAGTACCCTGTCAGAAACATACTCTGCCTACATTTTGATCAAAAGAGATTTAAAAAAAAAAGGCTAAGAAATTCCTTTTATTTTTAAAAGCAGAATGGCGGTTGTATAAGCATTCGCAGCAACAACAGATTTTCCTGCAAAACAGAATAAAAAAGAGCAAAGCTGTAAACACTCAAACAGCATGTATAGCATTAATGTTTCCCTCTGTCCTTTTAAAGATTTATTGTCTTTGAAGATAGTGCCTGTTAACAGTTCACCACAGTAATGCTGCATAATGCTGACAACCCAGCCAAGGCTCACAGGAGAAATAAATAATGAAAGCAAGCTCTTGAAACAGAGTTGACATGAACCGAGTTTCCCTTAACTCTACAGTTACTCCACCTGAGTCCTTATTTCTCTGCCTGGAAGTAGAGAGATGTTGGAACACATCGTGGGACCTGTTAACTCACTGACCTGTGGCAGTGAAATAGATATAATATAGCCCCTTGTTCCATTTATTATGCAATTCGTGAACTTGCTGGTCCAAACCTTCCCACATATTAAATATTCCACTAGATAATTAAGGGCAAAGTCGTGTTGCACTACACCTCTTTTTAAAAGATAGATCTTTTGATAGATCTTTATATTTCAGGTTATTAAAATTGTTGGAATTTGGACAGCTTGTAATATCAATATGAAATAATTTTCTGCTGAAAACACATTGTGAAGGTGGCATCATTGGAACAGGTTAGAGGACCAACTGTCAGTAGGGCATTGCTTCTTCTACTTACAATACGATTAAGGAAGTGGTATTTGTATTCCCTGTTCCAAAATATTCCAAAATCTAAACCAGATCTCCTGGGGTAATGAAGTGTGCTATTCATGCTTCAATATCCAGTTAATTTTGTCCTGAAATAGTCAAGGCATCTGGGCAAGAATCAGAAAAAGGAGCAAAGAAGCATGCATGCCTGAAAGACACAAATACTAACCCAGACTACATCCAACATGGGACTTCCATGCAAGGTTTTTGTTCCCCTAAGATTTTATTTCCTACACATGTTCCTGAAAAGTTAGATAGAAAAATCAGAATACAAGAACACCCTCCTAATAGAATAAAAATATTAGCTGCTTCTCAATACCTTCCTCCTGCCTCCTTGCTGCACATAGAATACCAGAACAGGATTGATTTTGTGGCTAAAGATATCTTTTCAGTCTTTTCTCAGGTCTGCCACAGACTTTCTCTTTGACCTAGAAGAAGATATACTTAGTAGGACAGATCACCTGCTGCGTGCTCCAGTTCCTCAAGAAAAGCCCCAAAAAAAAAAAAAGGGGGGGGGGGGCAGAGGGACTGCAGCTTATTATACGTCTATGGTATGAAGGAAGTTTGAAGCTGAATCAAGCAATATTTTTTAATAAGGAACTCTAGAAATTTCTGGAATAAATATTCATTAATATAAGAAAAACTTCAGATGAACAGTTGTTTAGGCAGAGGTTAAAATCAATAGCAGTACCCACTGGAAAAAAAAAGTATACTACACAGATATAGGAAGAAGCAGTAGTATAATGGCTTGTGAGGGAGCTATGGGGAGTGAGAAATAAAGTAGATAGCACAGTTGGCTCAACACCTTCCATTCCTCTTTTGTGCCTAGAAGTCTCAGGGTGTTCACCAACGCTTTTCCCAGATGTGGCTTCTTCCGGTAAGTAAAAACATGGTAACAGGGCCTCTCCCTCTCTCTCCAGCCTATAGAATGGAAGTGCAATCACGTATTACAAACAATGTAAAGAAAGGTTTTGACCAGCATCTTCTAGTTCATAAGCAAGAGCAGGTGGGGTACATGGGCTGCGGAGGACCAGCCTTCTTGAACAGCAAGAGGGGAAGAGTAGAATAGCACTCTGAAAACGAATTGAAGGTCTTAACTAATTCAAGAAAGAAATCTGGCTTCATCATGTTTATCAAAGTCTTAATTGGCCTGATGCAACTTCATTTAGGAAAGAACAAGTGATGCATACTCTGCCTTTTTGATAACAGGGGTGGGGGGAAACAAACAAAAAGACAAGCAAAGAATCACCAGTAAAGTGGAATAATTAAGGGGGGTGTCAATGAGAAGGAAAAAAACTTCCTTGGGTACAACCTTACTTACAACTGCCTACACATATAGTTGAAAAGACTATCCCCAATTTATCTTACTCTCACTTGAAAATAAGATAAGTCATATTTATCACAGGCAAAACACCTCCAGGCAAAAAGTTAACACACAATAGCAACTGCCTTTCCAGCTTACCTCAGTAGCAACCAGTTCATGTAGCCATCTCCCTAAATACATTTCATTATTATTATCCTCACCATTCAAGGCAGCACAGCATTGCAAAATTTCTTTGACTGTAATTAAACAGTTCATTTCCTTTTATTTAATACTGAAAAGTAATAAGATGTTATTAGCAGGTGGAAGTTTTAATGCCAGTTTATTAGTAGCACTGACTTGGTGCCTGCTGATAGTTACTGTGAAGGCCAAAAGGTTAACAAGAGCTGGCTGGGATCAAGCAGTTTGCCAGGTGTTTTCCTTGTGGTTGATGGAGTAAAGCCAATTGAAATTATCAGTTTAAGAACTAGCCACTAGCAACTTTTCATTTCCACCCAGAAACATCATTTTAGTGAAAAAAAAAAAATTAAAAATAATTTTTCCTGTCTGTTGCTGCCACAACTGTCATATAACTTGTAATAATTAGAGCCAACAGCAGCCAGCTTTCTCTTTGACTTCATCATCTTCCTTACAAAATAGAAGAGCAAAGAAAGTATAGCAAAGAAAGTATAGCACTTAAAAATAATAATGGTGTGTTCACCAAAATAAAGATTCACAGCTTTCTGAATTTTGTTAGCAATATTTAAGGCACAGAACAGGTGTCAAAAATTTTCCAGAGGACTTTTAATTACCTCATTCATATCTGTAAAGAGTTGTAATAAAATAACAAAAATATGACTAAATATGAGGCAAGCAGCATGGATAATAAAAGAAAGGCACACTGTTGTTTTGGACCGAATACACAGGTATCTGATCCAAAATAAAGCAGATGGCAAGCGAAACACGTAAGCATCCACTTTATCTTGCAGATCCTGCCGTTCTCTGATTACTTTTATTTATTTGGCGTATTTCAGCACATCTGTAAAATTAGGCAGATGAAAGACAGAGGTGACAGATTCATGTTCCACAAACTCATTGCCAGAGGAAAAAAAAAAAATCCCCAAATTATCGTAGGCACAGCAATGCCCTTAAAAACATATCCATCAAAAAGTAAATTATATTACCTGAGTATCCCGATTATTCCCATGTGCTTCCTCCTATTTAGGACTATACTCTAACCAGATCGTTCAGCAAAGCATAACTCCAGTCTTTTAGGGCTGTGCTTTTGAACATGTATGTGTATATATATATACATATATATGTGCATATGGGCGTACACATACTTATGTACACATAGCATACACACACATACACACATTTTCATCAGTTTTTAGCCTCAAAGGCCTTTTGCCATGAAGATATTAACAGAAAACAGACATAATTATGATATATTTTGATTGGTTATAACTTCAGCTCATTTTTTTAAAGTATTACAAAGGGTCCCAAAACCCAGAGCAAAGTTCTCACTACACTGATACCAAAAGCAGCTTTGATGATCAGGATTTTACACTCCGAGTAGAAAGAATAACCATTGTGGGCAGGGAGAACAGGGGAAATTCTGTGTAATAGGAGCATTTGAAAAGTATTTTCCAGATGAATTCTGCTCCCCAAGGAGGGGCTTCTATTTTTAGGGGCTTGCCTTGCCAGAACTGCAAAGCACTTCAGGCAATTTATTTGAAAATCCTTATATTAAACTGTTCAGCCTCATTCCCTGCCTGTCCATTGTACTGCATTTTCTGTTCAGAGCCCTATCATTCTCATAGTGCTACTGATGACAAGAAAATACTCTGTTCCCTGTAGAAATTTCAGAAAGAGAAAGTTGAAGTATCCTGCAAGGACAAAGGGTACATTAGAAGAAGCCTTGATTATCATGATAATCATGATGTGAAGAAAAGAACGTCTCTGGGCAACTCCCAGATAACATTCCAATGTTTGCCCTTCTTCATGGTGAAGAAAATAAAATTCCTTAGTATCGAGTCTGAATTGTCCAACGTCTGTCCATTGTCTCTCCCCTCAGCCTTCCCTTCTCCAGCCAAATCAAGCCCAGCTCTTGCAGCTTCTCCTCGTACACCTGTGCTCCAGCCCTCACCAGCACAGTGGCCCACTGCTGGGCTCCGTCCAGTACCTCAGCCTCTGTCTTGTACTGAAGAACCTCAAACTGGTCACGGTGCTCAAAGTGCAGCCTCACCAGTGCCAAACAGAGGAGAAAGATCATGGCCCTCAGCCTGCTGGTTGCCCTCCTGCTGACAGCCCAGGACATGGTGGTTTTTGCTGCAAGGGCACACTGCTAAGCTGTCAGCTTGCTGTCTGTTGGGACCCCAAGTCTTTGTCTCCAAAGCTGTTTTCTCTGCTGTGGGCCCAGCCCATACTTTTGCATGGGGTCATCCCAGCACAGGGGCTAAACTGCTTGGGCTGAACTCCTGGAGGTAGCAGTCAGCCCAATTATCCAGCCTGTGGAGGTCCCTCTGAAAGGCAGCCCTGCCCTCCAGCACAGCAAACATTCCCCTCAACTTACTGTCATACATTTGCTGTGAGTTCACTGTATCTCATTGTCCAGGTTGTAAATAGGGAGATTAAAGAGCATTATCATCTGTGTCAACCTCTGAGATGCCACTAGCGATCAGTCATCCATTTGTGTCATTGATCACAGTATTCCCAATCCACCAGTCCTGACAGTTTTCATCCACCGTATCACACACTTGTGCAGTCCGTATCTCACCAATTTAGTCACAACAACACCTCTACCAGAGATTGTGCCAAAGGCCTTGCTAAGGTCAAGGTAAACACCACAATCACTTGTCTCATGGTAGGAGGCAATCAGGGCACTCATGATTTGCCCTTGGTAAATCAGCACTGGCTGTTTCCAGTCATCTTCCTCAAGTGCCTGGAAATGGCTTCCAGGAAGATTTGCTCCATAATCTACCCAGGGCCTGAAGTGAAGCTGAGCAGCCTGTAGCTCCCAAAATCCTCCTTCTTGCCCTTCCTGACAACAGATGTAAAGTTTGCTTTCCTCCAGCAAACAGGAACCTCCCCTGATCCATGACCTTTCCAAGATGATAAGCAGCATCCTCGCAATGACATTTGCCAGCTCCCCCAGCAACTTCAGATGCAACCTGTCTGGCCCTGTGAACTTCTGTATAACCAGTTGGCTTGTGTTCCCTAGCTCTCTCTTCATCTGAACATAATGCTTTGTTCGAACACACTAGCAGGCTCTGTGACCTGAGAAAGAAGAGGACAAACCTTACCAGTAAAAAGGGAGGCAAAAAAAAAACATCAGATACCTCATACTTTTCCCCTGTCCTTCATCACTAGGTCTTCTGCCCCACTGAGCAGTGGGTTCACGTTTGCTTTGCATCACCTTCCTTTTGCTGCCACTGCAGTTATGCTATCCTGTCTTGTTGCCCTTCGCATCCCTCATTAGTCTCGGCTTCAGCTAAGCCTGGGCTTTACTAGCTCCGTGCCTGCACTCTCAGGTAGCACCTCTGTACTCCTCCTGGGCAGCCCACCTCCATTTCCACCTTGTGTAGGCTGCCTTTGTGCAGTTGAGCTCAGTGAGGAGTTCCCTGTTCATTCATGATCACCTTCTGCCACGCCTACTTGACTTCCTGCCCATTGCAGAGGACTATTCTGCTTCAAGGACATTCTTCTTGACAATTATTTTTGCAAACCAAGACACCATGTCTTCTAGTCTACTTAAGTGACTTTGGAGGTTATATTTGCATTCTCAGGTGCAATTTAGGCACCACGAATCCTAATTTCCATTGATTACAAATTTCCATTGATGAGATTGAAATTTCCCCAGTTTCATCTTGCTATTTAGGCCTGGTAATGCATTTAAATACCCTCCATACCTAAATCTCGCTTTAAGTCAAGAGGTGATTGCCTCCTAAATGCTTAACTCACCCCTGAAATCACTAAAGTTTTTGTAATGTTTTCCTCTGTGTAGCAAATATAAGCAAGGCCCAGTCCGTTGCCCTCATACTTACTATCATATATCTATCTTCTGGAGGAACCCCTCTTGTTCCCCAGTAAGCAACTTTTTGTTATTCAATTGTTTGAAATTCAGCAATAGCAGTATACAATGCATTTTTATTAGCAGACTAGCCAAGAAATGATGCAAGAACACAACAGCTTTTCTGAACTGGTTTTAAATTACTATCAATCATTCAATAAACTATAACAAAATTTCCCCTTGCTGCACATTTTGTCGAACACCACTGCATGTATTCCTGACTAAGGCTTACAGTGGCCAAAAGGCATCCCTGAGAAGAGTACACTGTCAAACTTGCAAATACAGGACATGGTATGTACTTTAAAAGACAAGATTGCGTTTGGAGTTTATGCCCCTCTCCCATTATTTCATTTTTCTTCAACACTGCCGTCTTCACAAGAATGGCACATCATCATTTTTCAAAATGTGTTTTGACATACTGCTCAAGTAATCACAGCAACCAGTTTCAGCAATTTGCTGGCATATATATTTCTTTTTCTCACTATTCCTTTGTGTTCCTCTGCTCAGTTTTATCCGTGGCTTTTTGCTTTTCCCTTTAACGTAATCCATCCCTGTAAAAGCCTTCTTTCCATGTATATACAATTTTTGTTTGAATTCCCCAGGAATCCATTTGGCTGAGCAGGAATCCTACAGTTACAGAAACACACTGCTCTTCCCTAGCTAATCCAGAAAGCATTCTGACTCCATAAGATGATTGATATCCAAAGCACAGTCAAACGTGGTTTGCAACAGCCTCACTGCAAGTAGAGGCTAAAATGGCCAAGCCTTTACCTATTTCACAGCAAAGTAGAGGGCAGTGCAGTCCAAGACAGCTAGTCTGAGGCCTTTGACAAGCATTACCCTGATTTAAAGTAATTCTATCTAATCTTAATATAATGTCAAGGCAGGGCAAATGCAGTAATCCTGCACTAACCCCAATTACTGTGTCACTTCAGGGCAAGGTACAGTCTTCTTTCACCCTCTTCACATGAAAAAAATGAGAAGCAAATAATTTATCACTTGGAATTATTCATGATCATATTATCAAAACTTGAGATTTTAAGTACATATACTTCACTCAGTTTCCTTGGGCACTTAAATTTAGGACACGGACCTGTTAATGTTTGACAATAATCAAGTAATGCTTCCAGCTTAACACAGGCTCACAAAGGAATAGAAATTATGCTGAATAATATGGTGCAAGTCATCCAGGCTAGAAGAATGCTTTTGAAAAAGTAACATTTGTGTATTTATATCCTTTGACTAGATGATGTCTATTCATGGGTAAGCAGTTACGCGAAGGCAGAGTTCTGGTCATATCAGTGAAGGACCTCTGTTCCTCTGTTCCTAGGTCAGTTTGCTTGTGCTATCCAGGCATGTTGTGCACAATTTTTAGCCTAGCCAGCCTTCCTTGAAAAGATCTAATTACACAGAGGCATTAGTTTTACTGTGGACATTTTAATTTCTCAGTGTGTGGATACTGCACATACTCATCCCACCTTCCAAGACAGTCATGGACAACTTGGAGGCAAGATGATAGGCAGGTCAAACACCAAATGAGGAAGAAGAAGAGCACATGCTGGTAGAGCTTATTCAACAACGAGGGCTTGGAGAGAACCCAAGATTCCCAAGTCAGAGACAGTGCAGCAAACAATATCATGCGACCATGTAACTGAACATTGTGTCGTAATGTACACAGGGTACAGGAAAACAAAATAAGCTTTTATGCAGGACCTTGATGGAGGGATTTCCAAGAGTGTGCCTTTAGAGGCCCAGCGCTCTTTTAACATGTTTGTTTGTATCTCCATGCACATGCACAAAGTTTATCTATTTGATAAAAAAAAAAACTTTTATTTTAAATATCTTGTTAAGATGTGTTTCTTTTTTCTTTTTCTTTTTTTTTAAAGTATTTGTAACACTGTACAACCAGAGTGAGACTTTCAAAAGCAGTCAATAGAATACCCTAGTCCTCTTGAAATCAGAGATCTAAGCTTGCTTTTATTAAAATTTATGGCACTGGTCTCCCAGAGAAAATAGTTACACCAATTAGCTGAGTGACATAAAACCCCTCCCAAGCAGCACACAGGGAACCATGAACAGTAGCAAGGATGAGTCAGTTGAAGAGAAAAGATAAAAAAAATATTTCCAGACAAGCCCAATTACAATTTTGAAAACATTACAAAGTGAGTAATGGGAGGGAACGTATCAGATTCAATACAGTTGGATCTAAGTAAATAATTTGACAAACTGCTTCACAAATATCTTGCACAGAAGAACTCATTCAAGTGAGTTTTAATATGGATGTTGACTTACAGAAACTCAACTAAAAGGGTATGGTCCAGAGGTAATAATAAAGTGTCATGGGGAATTTCCTGGACAGCTTCATTTTCTCAATATTTTCTAAACTTCTCCAGCAAAAACTGAGGTTTAAGCATTTGTTTGACAGCACAGGTAAAGAAGATGAAATTGGAAAGGACTGAACAAGATCCAGAATCAACATGGCAGATCAACCATGCAAGAAAATTAAGCAGTGCACAGGGTCTGTAAAGCTCTATAAAGATGCAACTGTCATTTATATCATTCTGCTCCTTGTCTTTTTTGTCTCCTTCAACTAGTACAGCTTGTCTTTTAGATAGTCTTGTCTTTGGAACAAGACTTGTTATTTTGCTCTGTGCTTTATTCAGTTCCTAACAAAATACGTCCCCAAATGGCTGAGATTCCTCATGGTATTACTTCAATATAAATGTTAAACAACAATATTATTGTTATGCTATACAGCTGATCCACATCAAGGGATTTGGAGTTGATTCATTCATCATTGTCAGGCAGGCAGTTTAAATTCCATTCGAGCCCGTATGCAGCAACCCAGGAATAATGCGATCACTTTTTAAGGGTATGAAGGGAAAAGGAGTCTTGGGAACAATTTGAAATAAAGGAAGTTCACTTAATAACTGAAGTCAAACTAGAGCTCAACAACTTAATCCATACGACTGTATCTTATTGGCTGCATCTGTGGATTTCTTTGTGGCTCCATGAGACTTGTCTGCAGGACCCTCCTAAAGCTGGTGTGGGGCACGTGTCTGGCATTCCCAGGACTTAAACACTGAGGACAAAGTGTTCTCCTGGATCTACTGCCACGTGTCTAAGTCATAATGTCATGGGCTGGTTCTAGGCAGATAAGGTGAGAGTCATTCTCAAAGGGACACAGTGTCTCTTGTCACAGCAGTGAGATCTTGAAGGCAGTGGGCACTTGGAGACATCAGGTGTTGGATTTGGATTCTTCAGAGGCTACTCCTGAGACCTTCCTGCCTTGCAACTCAGCAACAGCCAGCAGAAGTGTTGCCTTGCAAGAGAGGACATCAGGAGATATCATCTAATTCAAGCATATTCATCTGGGGAACAAAATGTTGAGCTCTGATGTGGACTCCCTGATTCCTCATCCATCCAGCAAATGAAGACTGAAAGATTTCATAGAGCACTTCCTCGAGAGCAAAGAATTTCTTTGGTGTATGGATGTCCTTTCTACACTCATAGTAAAGCTTCTGTGCTTTTCCGATCTCAGCACTCCATTTCCTCCCCTGCAAGAACTAAACTTTTCTTAGTATAACTAAAGTTTTATTTTGCTTTTTTGTATCATTTGCAACTCAAGTAATCTTTCAGGAAGTCCTTCTACTTTAGCCAGTCATCACACTTCTACCTGAAGTGGCATGCCTACTATCAAAAGCAAATGCATCTAACTGCATGAGGCTCCAACACAACCACCAGACCTAAAACTGAATTACAGACAACAGGTAAACTGAACCAAGAACACAGAGCTTGATCTGTCTCCCATTTCACTCAGAGCTTGTTACCTATATATTCATCATGGTGTGCAAGCAATACAATGTAAATCTCTGAAAACATTTAACCCAATGACAAGTACCACAATGAAATTCAGTACCTCTCCTTGACTATGTACTCCAAAAAGGGTACAACAGAGAAGCAAATTACAGAGAAGCAAGTATCTTCTCTTTAGATATAGATTATTGGAATACCTTTGTATGGCAGTCAGGGATCCAAGAACACTTAATTGGATAAGATACAAAACGAAGGTCTTGACCATCTGTGTTCAGTGAAAAACCCAAAAGATTTTTGCAAGTTTGAGCATTTAGCCCGTGTTTCCTCTAAATGCCAAATTAGATGGAATTCTGAGAATCAAGTTGCACCAGGAGAGGTTTAGATTGGATATTAGGAAATTTTTTTTTCCACCAAAAGGGTTGTCAAGCATTGGAACAGGCTGCCCAGGGAAGTGGTTGAGTCACCATTGAATCATAGAATGGTTGGGGCTGGAAGGGACTTTTAAAGGTCGTCTAGTCCAACCCCCCTGCAAGGAGCAGAGACATCTTCAACTAGATCACAATGCTCAGAGTCCTGTCCAACCATCCATTGAGGTATATAAAAAACCTATAGATGTGGCCCTTAGAGACATGGTTTACTGGTGGACTTGGCAGTGCTAGGTTTACAGTTGCACTCGATCTTAAAGGTCATGTCCAACCTAAATCATTCTATTATTCTATGATTCTATCTGATTTGCACTGTACTTATTTGGAAAACTCTGTTGACTGTATTCCAGGCCAAAAAAAAAACCTATGCAAAGGCTAATGGGTTGTTCATTAAATTCTTCACAAGGAAAGGCAAGACAAATACAGTTTGAGATATCACTAGGATATCGTTGTCATTTTCAAAACATAAATGATAGCTTACTATAAAAGATAAAGTTTGAAAAGATACATTTAAAAGCATGAGTTCAAAATGCCGTGTTTTATCTGTATGATACAATGAATTGGATGTAGGAAAGCATTTTTACCTCCTTAAAAAAATAAATAAGAATTCTCCTCTCTCTACAGATACAGTTTCTTTTTTTTTCTCTATTTTAACTAACAGCTGTGGGGTCAACAAACATTCCCTACCGAAAAAATATTTTCTTTTATTTCTAATTGCTGTACTTGCTCGCATGTTGCCTTCACTTAGTGCTGCAGCTAAGCACTCAGCAGTCCATGAACTCCTGCATCTTTCACGTTGCGTGCCAGGGTACCCAAGGGCAGGAGAGCAATCCTCTCAAATGCCTAACAAATGCACTCAACTTGAAAGAGACACCAGTGTTGTCATCGGCCTCTGGAATCAGCTTGCCAGCAATGGGGGCAGGCGGAGGAGAAGAGAGAAAATCACAAGGAAAGGGAGAGAGAGGGAGGCAGAACACGCTGCACCATAATTCAGTGTCACAAGAAATGAAACCATGCTGTGTTTGTTTACTAACAAAGATGTCAAATGCTTGTTTGATGCTTCAGAATTTTCATATTCACTTTAGGGATTTGACTGCATTTTGTTCCATTCTCCTTCATGCAAATTATGCTAGGAAAAAAAGGATATTAACTGCTGAGAGCTATGATACCAACAAGATTTTGCTGTTTTATTAGTAATTATAGATAGTAGAAATAAATGCAGGATGCAGGAACTAACACCATTGAAGCTGTAATAAACTAAATATGAATTTCATAGTAACTTCTGAAGCTGATTTCCATAACACACTGTTTGAATTACTAATAACGCGCTAGACTACTTTGATCCTATAGTACACTTCGATGTTTTCACCAGCCATCTCCATATCATCGGAAGGCAAAGAGCATTATTTCTACAAGACCATTTACCAAGGAAAAGGCTCTCACCTCACATCTCACAGAGGAAGTACAACACAGTATTTCTTTTCTATGTCCTGGAAAAACAAAAAGGCTTCCCTGATTCCTAAGTGTTTACCTATCCTTTGAAGAGAAACTTAAAATAAGGCAAAAAGACACAACCAGAAAAACAACAGTTTTCTTGTTACTGGCCCCTTTTAAAGGCTGACTTTTTTCCTAGACATGCTTTCTGCTCCCGCTTCAGACTCTTTTGTTGGGTTTTTTTTTTTTTTGTTGGTTTTTTTTTCCTAGTATTTTTTTTTTCAGCTTGTAGCTCAAACACCACCACTGTCCCTCACTGTGATCATGCTAAATTGTGGATCAAAACAGCAGCAACACAGCCCCGACCAGGATCCTTAATTCCTCTCCATCCACAGGAGCCCCTTGGATAATATTATCGTGTTCATTTGACTGATGCATGCCATCATGTGGCCAAAGGCAGGAACACCCAAACATCACAAACCTTGGGCACGTTCAGCAATATTAAACACGAGATGAGAGCGATGCAGAAAGAGAGCTGACTGCAGAAACGCCTTCATTCACGCCTGTCACTTCAGCAGGAGCTCGGGATTCCTCAGGTGACAATGCCCTTCCTGTGGCTGCTGGCAAGCCGAATATGGGTCGTACTCTTTGTACCCCTGGTAAGTATATTGCTGCCACAAAAATAAAACCCTATGCGTCTTCAGAAATTTCTGCATTTCGAATAGGTGCTATTGTATCCTTGCACATCAGAGAAGAGCTCAATCCTGCTTCGCTGCTGCGGAGAAGGCGCCGACTGACCACCCTGCCAAATGAATCAGGCTGATGAGCTGTCTGGAGCAAACTGCCAAGGGCCTAACGCAGAGCGGTCACCTTTACACATAACAGCACAAGAAAATTACCATTTCAAAAACATTGAGACACTTACGCTAAAATAGCAAATCCAGGCATTTTCATGACTGTTGCTTAACACAATTTCACGGCCTCACAGCCTTGCTGAGCAGCGTTTTCTGTTCCTTTCTTTGCACAGCGCTAAGGTGAGTGATTAAAGCTGGCAGAGCTGATTCCGCCCAAACACAGGGTGTTGGGCTGCATGGTACTTAAAGGCACAACACTGGGTGTTAGCAAAAACTGACAGGCACAAGTCAGGCCTTGAGCAAGCAGTCTGAGGTCAGGCTGGCCCGATCCCAAACACAAACTGCACTGAGCTGGGGGATGAGCAACTGCAGAGAGACCTCTTCTCAATTCATGTATATCAGTATTGGAGGCTCTAAAGTAAGGCTTGTACGAGAGAATGAAATGAAATACAAACAGCCTATAACACCCTACAGAATGAAGGAGCCGAGAGTAACTTAAACACTTATTCATAGAGCTAAAAGGCAGACAAGACCATTACAATCATTTTGAATGACCTTCTGTGTACCACATGCCACTAAATTTTACCCAGTTAGCAGTGAAACAAGCCCAATAACTTTTGTACAGCTAAAGGATGTCTTCCAAAGAGACACTGAGTCTTGATTTCAAAAACCAGCAACTCCGAGCCCAAAGGTTTCCCCTGTGAGTTTCTACTCTCAACAGAGTTTTTGCCAATCCACTACAGGATTAAAGCTGTTTTATTGCCTCCTTCTCCTTAATTCCTTATCAACAGTCCCAGATCTTAGCAGGCCTTTTTGACACAACTTTTCATTGAAGGCTTAAGATTCTTGTCTAATGCCAACAGCTAAGCCCTTTCCTATTTGTGAGGATATAATTCCCCATTTCAAAGCTACCACCTCCATCTACAGTTTCTAAATCTGTGGTACTTTATGCTTGGCTGAATCAAAATCCATATTGTTTGAATGCGACTTCTGTGTGAGTGCAGTCCAGCTTGTCAGTGATCTAGATCTGCAAGGCTGACACTTGTCCTCGACATTAACATTTTGATACTCTTTGTGTCTGCTACAAGTTTTACGAGCCTTAAGGTGCATTTCCTTCCAGATGAGGGGTGGGGATGTTGAATACCATAGATCTGGTATAGGTCATTAAGATGCACCAATAGTGCTACTCTGGTTTTGGGTAATGGCTTCTTGTGACAAGTACTTCCACATCTGGTAAGTTCCCAACAAATTAAAGGCACGTTGACAAAACCCAAAGGGTGCTACATCTTTAAGCAACCATGATATTACATCAAACTCTACATCAATGTCTAAGTCTATTATATCTTCATGGATATCAATGAAGCCCTTAATCAAAAAGACATAAATCTGACTGACATTCTTCAAAAACTTACCTCTACTAGCATTTACTTTTATTTAAATCTATCAATTCTTTATTAAATCAAGTCTGCATCATTCACTCAATACTGAGTTGGAGATAGACATCATGCTAACATGAATTTTATTTGTCCATATCACCAAATTCATCTTGAAATAGGAATTCTGCAATTTCCCTAGTAATCCAAAACATATAAAGAACAGAAAATACAATTTCATGTAACTCTTTCGCATTCTTGATAAAAGGCCCCTTAAATCAGCAAGCCTGGGTACTAATGTCTCAGAGACACTGTTCAACAATCTCCTCAAAATTACCACCATGGCTGAGGGGCCCAGCCATGCACTGCGCCGGGTCAGTTGGAGCCAGCTGGAACCAGCTGTGTCTGGCGTGGGACAGCCCTGGCTGTTCCCCACTTCCTAACATCTTGGATCGCTTTTACGACCATGTCTCCTTCCTCCATCTGAGTACACTAGTACTTCCTCTTATTCCAGAATGGGCTTTTGCCTGAAATAATCATATTTTATTGTAGAATTGAGAGATCTTAACTGTTTTAAAAAGTCTTTTTAACAGTAAGTGTTGATTCCCAGTTTTCTACTACGCTTTCCTTTCAAATTTCCATCTATTTCTCCTCAGCGTCGCTAAATGGGCTCCCTAGGAAGGCCAGGGCAGGTGCTACCATTCAAACAGCTTCTCTTCCCTTTCTGAGTTTCCATAAGCAATAATAAATTAGCAGTGCTGATGCATTTGCCATCTATTAGGCTAAAGATTAATATTTCTTAATGTATCCCCCTGAAGCACAAAAATCCAGTTACTGGGTCCTCAGTGCAACATGTATCATATAGGGAAATTTAAAATTCTAATATTTCAGAAATTCTAACAAAATTTCACTACTAGCTGCATTACACAGTCAGTATATGCCTCTCAAACTGAAGTTGCCTATAAACTCTCTGTGTTACAGAAAGATGCTTAGACAGTCATCCATGGTACTCTGTAAGCTGACTTAGTAACCTGAAGGAGAGAATATCCTCTTCTTCACTTCAAAGTTTGCTAGTGAGAAGACTGATGAATATGCATTCAAGATGCCTACACTTCCATCTTACCAGCTGCATTACAAAAATTATATCAACTCCTTCCATGCTATTTTGGAACAGGCCATAGTCAGTCATTTTATCATGCATTACCCTAGTTTTCAGCAATGCTGGTGAGATCAGATTCAAATTCCCACTCGTTACACATCATCAGGGCTTCAACAACTGGGCACGGCAAATATACAATACACCTAACTACAGCTATCCCAGGACTTTCGTTTTATCTCAGCTGCAGCCAGTCCCAAGAGGGAGACAGGGTGTGATTTACGCACCCTCCCGAACATTCAGACCTTTGAAGCTGCTCTAAGTTACAGTTGTAGCTTGGCTTTCCCAACTGCCCATGCTCGAAGCATTCCCGAGACCCAGTGACACAAAGCAGCTGGATGGACTCTACTGCCTGAAGTTTCCTCCATCAGAGAGCACCTTGAGCAAGGCAGTTAGACAGCCGTTTCAGCCCCCTCACACTTCTGAAGCATAGATAATCACTAGAGGATAGAGACTCTGCCAACACAACAGAGAATTTATCTCCCCTAGCACATAAATTGCTTTTCTCACATACAAAAAAAAATAAAGATTTACAGAAACCACTGACTAACAGCTCTGAGCCATACAGCACTGGCCATCAGATACAGGTTTGGTGAAAAGAAAGTGAGATTCAGAGAAAATTAGTTCCAGAGCTGGAGACCTTTATCTTCTCAATGAAAATCCATGCATACTTCAGCAGAGCTCAGTTGTTGAAGTGGTGCATGGCAAGGCAAGCTGCTTCTGCTCAGTGGAAATCCAAGTTGTTTTGTAAAATATTGACTTGCTATCTTGAATTTCTTGTAAAAGCGATTTGTAATTTGATTCTGTTGTCAGAGACAAGATACAATATGATCCTTAGGATTAGCGTTAACAAGCTGCTGAAAATTGTCAGAAAGTGAATGGCTTACATTATTTTGAAGAAAAGTACTTTGAGAGGGGATAATAATAATTAAATCTACAAGTCAAATAAAAAAAAATAAAAAATCAGCAACAGCCATGGAGTTACCAGATACAAAACAAACAAATAAATAAATAAATAAGCATTTAGTGAACCAGATCATGTTCCAAGGAGCAACTAGAGAACCCAGCATCATTCATCCACAAGCTCCTTGCACAAGATGAGTGAAATTGCCTCTACTTTGTCTTTAAACTACCCTATCATCTCATTCTGTTACCATAAACTTCAAATAAATCATTCATCTGTCCCCACATTTAAGCAACATTTAAGTGGAATGGTAATAAGGGGACAGAACTGCACTGATGCCACTGTTATGCCAACCACCCTTAACAGAAATAAGCTATAGCACAGCATCAGAGAGACCTATCCCAGAGCCATCTGGGACATCAGCAATAAAACAAATGCTGGAGTTACACGGAGAGGAGAGAATAGCATCAGTTTACAGAAAGAATCTGCCTAACCCACATGGAGTTTGAAAGTAGCACATAAAAATAAGAACTCTCTAACCTAGAAATATGCCCTGACCATAAGTAACCATAAGTAATACTTCAGCTACAGAGAAAGGGCTACAAAACTCTGGGACTACAATTAATGTGTACTACTTTAGTTTTACTCAAGTGCTCCTAAAAAAAAATGGCAAGTTGTCACCAGATTAATGTACTGCAAAAGAATAAAAGGTGGCCTCCCAAGTAAGGACTTGTTATCTATTCAGTGAAGGAGCAAAATGTTACCTTACATGGAGAAAAATGCAACAGGCAGCAAATTCAATATGTGCCCAACCCCACTGGTGGCACAGGTTCACAGAACAATATAGCAAGAAAGGACCTTAAGAAGTCATTGACTTAATTCCCCCCAGTCCCAACATAGGACCGTTATATTTAGGCCACTCAGGACAGGCTTTCCAAACTGTTCTTTACAAATCTTCTATGAGGGAAGAGTAAAAAACTCCTTATACTATTTGCTCCATAAACCTCATCATTTAGAAAATAACAGTGCCTCCCAGATGCTGTTGCAGCCTGGGCTTAAGAGAGGCAAGCATCCAGCTTCCGCACTGAACATCAAAATTTGAAATACCTCCAAAACCTCAGGGAATAAAACACAAAAGTCAGGAAAATTATATTATGTTTATTGCAGTATTGAGCCTGATCTGCCATCACATATTTAACCAGTCAATTCTTGCTGCTGTTACCTTCCGTACAAAGTCACAGAAACCAATCTTTCAATCAGAGAAGTCTAATGCAATGAAGATTCATCCTGCACTTAATTGAATCAACTACCTGGAAAATTGTCCTAGACTGAAGTAAAAATTCTTTCACATTTTGGTTAAGCTTCAGCATAGCAGGTTACAATACTCCTGCATCCGATTTTGAGTGTGATTTTTGTCCATGAACTATCCTATATTTGTCATCTGTCACAGGTCATTTAGCTCAGAAAGGATGATAATAATAGGTGGAAGATGCAGAGAAGAACACTTACGAGTTATCATGTTGACAGTGAAGGACAGAATATATGTGGTTTTGTTTCATCTTTTACCATAAGGTACTTATCCAGACATTGTGCTTTGTGAGGTTTAGGATATTTCCGTGCACTTTTCTTACAGATAAGGGATATGGCAGCATGGCCATTCCCCCACGGTATTCCCCTGAAGTTTATATCATATATAGCTATGCCTGACCACTGAATATATATCAAACTTACTCATAAAAATAATGGACAGCCTTCTCCATGTTGTAGTACATATTTAGTCTTATAAAGGCATACGTTTCAAATTGTTATATATAAATATTGAGTGTTAATCTGATTTATTGTGAAGCAATAAAACTTAAAAGAAAGCAGTGAACCATAAATGAGGAGTCTCCAAGAATAGAACTCTGTAGCATTTGTATTTTCTGTTTTCCTTTTCCGTAGCTATTTTTTATCTCTGGATCCCCTTTCTAGGCAATCAATAAAAGGTTTCCACATATGTTTTAATGTCTTCCTCCGAACTTTATAGTGTATGTTACCTTCCAGTGTTCTGTTTCTGCATTATTGTCATAACTTACTCTGCTTTAGTACATGGCAAATTATCACTCAACTCCTTGAGCGAAGAACTGAAAAAAAAAATTATCAACTACGAATGAGCAGCTCTCCTGTACATGGGGAGGAATTTCCTGGAAGCGGGGAGGAACAACCCTATGCACCAGCATATGCTGGAGACCAGCCAAGTGGAAAGCAGCTTGTCAGCTGCCAGCTTGGGGGTCCTGGTGGACACCAAATTGAACATGATCCAGCCACATGCCCTTGCAGCAAAGAAGGCTAACAATATCCTGGGCTGCATTAGGAAGAGTGTTGTCAGCAGGTTGAGGAAGGTGTTCCTTCCCCTCTGCTCAGCAGTGGTGAGGCCACAGTTGGAGGACTGTGTCCAGTTCTGGGCTCTCCAGTACAAGAGAGATATGGAGATACTGGAGAGGGTCCAGTGAAGGGCCACTAAGGTGATTAAGAGACTGGAGCATCTGGAGCATTATGAGAAAAAGCCGAGAGATCTGGGACTGCCCAGCCTGGAGAAAAGAATCATATAATCATTACAGTTGGAAAAGACCTCTAATATCATCAAGTCCAACTGCAAACCCAATACAATCATGTCTACTAAACCATGTCCTGAAGTGCCTAGTCTACCTGGTTTTTTAACACCTCCAGGGATGGTGACTCCACCACTTCCTTGGGCAGCCTGTTCCACTGCTTGTCCATGCTTTCGGTAAATAATTTTTTCCTACTATCCAATCTAAACCTCCCCTGGTGCAACTAGAGGCCATTTTCTCTCATCCTATCACTTGTTGTTTACATCACCCTGAAGGGAAGGTGTAAAGAAAACTGAGCTAGACAATTTGCAGTGGTGTCCAGTGACAGGACAGGAGGTGATGGGCACAAATTGAAACATAGGAGGTGCCATCTGAACATTAGGAAACACTTTTTTAGTGTGAGAGTGACCAAGCACTGGCACAGGTTGCCCAAAGAGGTTGTGGATTGTCTCACCTTGGAGACATCCAAAAGCCAACTGGACATGGTCCTGGGCAGCCTGATGTAGGTGGTCCTGCTTGAGCAGTGGCATTGAACTAGATGACCTTCAGTGGTCCCTTCCAACTTCAGTCATTCTGAGCTAACATTCTCTTATTGCTGAATTATTTGGAATTTCATGGCAATTCTGTATAAAAAGGTAGAAAACTGCTAATTCTGCTAACTGTCCTGTAACTATCAACAGGGTGTGGATGTTGAAATTCTAGTTCAAATAATAATAATGCAAGCCTAGAGATCCAAGGAGATAACAAACCCATTTCCAGCTAAATCAGGAAGCACAATGTTCGATTCACCTCACTGGGCATGTCACTATAATTTCCTATATTGTTTAGGAGCTGTGTGCAGGAACAATTTTCAGGCCAAAAGTATTGCCCACACAGCAGAACTGCCATGCCAGACCCATACCTCATCTCTGAAGACAGTCACTCCCAGAAGGCACAAGAAGTTCCATAACAAACATAATTTTGCAATAATATAAACCTGTGGGGAAATGTCTTCCTAAACACAGGCTGTTGCAAACTTGCTTATGATCTAAAACATGAGGGTCAATATCATTTGTAGTCTTACCCCTCTGCAAACTGTTGCCCTTTCCATCAGCGATGAGGTTAGAACACAGTAAGTCAATTAGCAGAGTCTCTCCACCTGGTTGCTGGATTCAGCATGCATTAGTTTTGGAAAATACAAAAGATATATACAAATGGAGATGCTTGTGCATCTTCATCAGCTCTGCACATCTGGGGGCATGCTCCTTTTCTGATACAAGTCTAAGCAAAGAGAAGCAAAGCACTGGCTTGTATCGTTTCAAAATTGCCAAGGCTCTCCTTTATCCTAATCCTCAGTTCTATACTACAATTTCCAAGGCTGGGATTAACTCCCATGCCAACTCCCATATTTATATACATACATATTTTCTTAGCTCTTTTTTCTTATTAAATGATCAATGATATTTTAAGAACTACTTCACTTACAACTAGCTACTTTGCCTGTTGTAAAGCTGTTGAGATCTTTGGTTTGATCATCAAAATTGGCCAGCTTTACAGATTACCTCATACAGAGCATTTTGACATAAGGGTAAGAGCTATCCTATATGGATTCCTTAAGGACTTACAGTAAGTCACATCTGACATCTCATTAGTCATTCTGAAATCCTGAGAACAGAAGATAAATGGCCCTCAAAGTTGAAGGGAATCCTTCAGACAGAAATCACTTAAAAAGTAATAAGTTAATAAAGCATAGAGACGCTTATGCAGAGCAGTCATCAGGCTCATGGGCTGGGATTTTGCTCAGACCTCTTTAAATAACTTCCTAGATAAAGAAGAGAATTTAATTTTCCTGATAAAATTAGACCGATTAATCAGACAGCACAGCAAAGGATATATTTCCCTTCTATAACGGGAAAACCAGCTAAGTTATGATAAAGAATTTATTAGCAAGAAGAGTTCTCCTTAGATTTCCTTGGAAAATGAAGGGCAAGCCAATAGTAAAATATTTTAAAGCTCATTGCGGGCTTTTGGAGCACTAGTGAAATGTGCACCATCTATCAAGATTATTAAGATGAAACTATTAACCCTCTGACAGTTTAATAACCATTCTTTATGTTATAATAACACAGGGCCCCTTTGGGATCAGAGTTCCAATTTTGGAGCTAGTGTCCATCATTTGTCAAGGAAATTGAACCTTTGTGTTGAGCAAAACAGCAACAGGACCAGCCTCCCCTATCTTTTCCTCCTTAAACTATACAACCTCGCAGCTTCAGGTCCAGGCTTCTCTCTTTTTATAGGCCTTTTCCTGTAAACAGAGACATTTGGTCTGCACACTTCTTGGGGGATCATAAATCACTGGACTGTAGGAACAAATCAGAAAAGAGGATTAATGGAGTTTGGTCTCACAAATCTGAACACTCCAGCAGGTCACAAGGCTTTAGACCTTTTATCACATTGACCTGTTAGGGTACCAGACAAACGGCAAATCCCAGGTGACTTATATCAGTCACCCTCTTCAGTTACACCGTAACCAGGCACAGCATGCAAAACAACACCTTAGTGCAGCAGCTGGAAAAAGAACTTGCATGTCCCTTCATACAGACTTTGTGTAAAAAGTAGAAACTAGGAGTATTAATATTCATACCATGCACAGCTACTGGCGCACACACCTGTGTCCCTAATCCATCAGATTTAACATTTCACACTTGCTGGCAGACACGGATGTTCTGGAGTTTATAGGAAAACACTTTTTTAATCTTTACTAGGCAGCACTTCAGCCCAGCGCTCAGCACCAAGGACTAGAAGCCCCAAGCACTGCAGATGCTAGTTTAAGCAGTTACCTAGGGAGAAACCTGTCTGACTTATTTTTCTTTCCTTATGATTTTCCAGCTGTCCACTTCCAATAAGCTTGCCTCCCTAGACTTACTCCTACATCGCATATAAGGAATCCTCACCTTTTGAACGCTGACTGTCAAATCCCCAGAGGAAAAGGACTGAGAGCTCTGTGGATGAGGACAAAAATCACAATACAACTCTGTCAAGTAATATTGGAGCAATTAACTGAGGAACCTGGGTCCAACTCATACATATGGCAAAAGTGCAAACATAGTCCATCTTATGTACATATGTATAGCTCTGACCAAATAACTTACTCAGATTAGAAACAGAAGGGATATTGGAAACTAGATAGGCTCAGAGAACAGGGCAAGAGGACCAGTGGAACAGTCTACGATGGGATAAGTGACAGCACAAGGCCTGCAAACATCCTTATATCATACTGCCATTGAACTGTAGCCCAAGAAAGGGGCAGGGGTAAAGATCCAGGGAGTGGGAGGGCTGGCAGGCAACTGTCTGCATACATGAAACTTTCACCAAGTACCTTATTTGCTACAGATTTGCTCATTTCTAAACAATAAGGGTCAAGGACAATTCTTGGTGCATCCAGCACAGCCATCTCCAGAGTAACATGCCAGTACTCCCCAAAACCTTGCTATTATATAACCAAGAAGAAAACCTTTCCTCCAGAAAGTAACTGGTCCTGACATGATAAGAACATTTCATAGAAATCTCTCTTACAATCTCATTCATGTCTTTTATAGCTATTCCACATCTACATTATATATATATATATTTTTTTTTTTTTAATTATTGTTGTGAGTATCAAGGTTTGTAATGTAACCAAGAATTTTGCTTCCCTAAGTGGCAATGGATGATTGCTCAGTGAGGAGTCTTTTGTAGAAATATAATTGTGGCCACGTCAAAGGTTTTAGCTAGATTGAATTCCAAGGTGTTCATGGATTAAAGCAAAGTGCTTTCTGGTTAGCATGGTTTCCTTATCCAATTCATCCTCTGCTGCCACAGCTGTTCCAATATAACACTTTAAAGGGACAGTGGCTAAGATTCTGCTTGGATTTGGATCCGAGGTTTACCTAAGTTCACAATAAAGATGGTGTTCAGTTCTGAAGGCCGTGCCACATACCTCGCTTCTGCAAAACGTGCAGATGCTCAGATACGAGTTTTGGGTCGGGCCCATCTCTAGCTCCATACACTTTTGCAGTGATGAATTGCAGTGCTGCAAACAACTGACCGTATCGCCAGGCTAAAGTTAATTGGACAGAAGGAGCTGTTTACATCATGCTGGTTTAGTTTTAAAGACTATTTCAAACAGAGTCTGAGGACTGAGACGAAGCGGGGGAAAAAAACAAACACAAACAAAACAACAGACCAAAACCGCGTGTAGTTTTGCTGAAAGGCTATACTCCAGCATTTAGATCATAGCTTTGTTTTCCTCTTACCTCTTTGGATTTCATTTTCTGTGTCATGTCGTACCAGGGAGTGGGTTGGTTTATTTGTTTGTCTATTCAATGATCCATAAGGTTCTGTTCTTAAAACACTTTTTGCCCCATTTTGCAAACCAGCTGTTCCTAGACAGGCAGGTCTGCAGCTGGTGTAAGAAAATACCACCATGCACTGAAGTCAGGGTAGCAACGGACTAAGTAAGAATACCCTCTGTATTTTTTATACATTAGCAACCTCTAGGTGCTTTCCCACTCTCAATCACCAAAATTCACCAGCACGCTATCAGCAAAGCCTGTACTAGCAGTCAGGAAAAGAGGTGGCAAAACAAATAATAAGAAACAAAAGAAATCATACCCACAGACTGAGTATTCCTGAACACAGAAAAATGGAGGCATGGGGAGGACACACACAACACACATGCCGGAGAGGAGGGACGAAATCAGACAGTGTCCTAAAAACAGAGGTGATTATATTCACTCTCTGCTGGAGACCCCTAATAGACACAGCCCTCCATGTGTAGCTTTTTTTTTTTCTCCTGTAAATTTTGCTGACTTGGTGTATACTTAAATTCAGAAATTATACAAACTTTTATAAGCGTTTGTGCATACCAGCATTTCTAAGGTGTCCTTTTGGCCCTATGCCTAATTTGATGTAGTTCACATCTGTAACCTTGTTACTTTTCGAGAATTCAACTCTGACCTCCATCTATTCCTTCTCCAATGCAGCTCAATTTTCTGTCCTACCCTACACTTGGCAAAATTGCCTTGGTGTTACTGAGTGACAGTCCTACCAGATGTCTTTGGCTGACCTCAGTACCCTTCTGCAACTGTCAGCTCTTCCCAAGTTTCTAATTTAAAACATCTCCCCCAAATCTCATCAGTGTTTTGTGTCAGCATTCTAGGAAAAGAAAAAAAAAAAAAAAGAAAAGGAACTCATTTGCATAACCTTTCCCTTCTACAAGTATCCAAGAGCCTAAAAAGACATTGAAGATCTTCTTCATGTCATCCTCTGCCCCCACAGTCAGTCAAGGTCAAACTGGACTTTCCTGCTGGACTGGAACCATTTCAAAGAAAGATACCGATGTTTCCTCTCCTCCCTTCCACCCCTGGGAATTAAGTGCAGCTCCCCAAAACCTTTACTGTGTCCCCAGTTCACCTCACTAATTTTAGTCGGAGTTCCTTAGGATCCTTGCCAATGTACAGAGTTTTCTTTTCACTGTAATTATTGAAATCACTCACAGAAAAATGCTGTGTTCCAAACTTGATGTCATATGGGAAGTCATCTACATCACTTAACTGGTTTCCTCAATGTTTTCATATTTATTCTGAATATTAATTTTGTGAGCTTTTGAAGACTGCTCTATTTTGATCTGAATCATTAGTCTTCAATCAAAGAGCACCAACACAAAACACATGCCATTGCATTCCACATTGGATGATGATAGTAAAAAAAACCCTCTTTGTGGGGTCCTATGCTTCCTTACATCAGAAATGAAGCAATGTGATGAAATCAGTATCTCTTTCTCACATAAGCCTTTTCTTCTCTTCCAGTCCCTGGAATATTCACTGTTTTTCCCCCAGGATTAGACTAAGGAAGGAGAGAAAAAATTCTAGTATTTAGAGTTTTGACAGTGCTAGTTGGTTTTGTAATTATTTTCTTCAGCGTGGTCTCTAAGAGTTCATGCTTTGCGCTATTCTCATTAACAAACATTCTGTCAATTAAGCTGCATAAGAGCTTTGACTGTGAGGAAATTGGGCACTTACTTCCAATTTCTTTCTATTGAAAGCTTTTAAGAATATATTTAACTTCAGGCATGCATTTAAGTTGCATGAAACTCAATGGCTCTTAAGAATATACATACTTTGGTGAATACAAAAGGATTTGAAGCCATGTTTAATTATTCTGATGAAATTAGAGCTGGAAAGAACATATGTTACTTCAATCTGCAGTCCTCCAAGTGCATTTGTAATTAGCAGCGTACATTTTCCATGAGAGGCACAGAAAAAGATGCAGAACCCCTCAGCGTTTGCTATCAGTGTCTTTTAACTGCCATGGTGTATGAAGTATCCTTGGAACAGAAATCTAGAAATGGCCTTTAGAATGGGAAAAATTCATTTTGCAGAGTAGAGAACATTAGGGCAAGAAATAGCATACACTTAGTAAAGACACTATGAGTCAGAGGCCAAACAATTCATTTTCATTATTACTTAAGTGCTGGCAATGGCTATAATCAAAAGTCGCAAAGTGATACCATGTAAAAAGTGCTTCCTTCGTCACTTACAACTTACTGCAAATTTGTATTTTCTTTCTGGGACTAAGCTATGCCAAAAACCTGGCACTTCCATAAAGCTTGAGAAAATTATTTTCAGCTTTTTTTGAGAATAAGGACAGAGGAAGATGGGGCCTGGGGCCAGAAGAAAATTACACACACCAAACAAATCAAGGAACTAAGTTTTGTCTGCTTGATGGGTTCTTACCAACCCCAGGAATGTCATAGTTCCAAATTAACAGTTTATCCTTACAGTAACACTCTGAGAAAAACAGTTTGCCTGTCTCTTCAGTCAATGGATGACTAAAGCACTGACATTCAGACAGAAAATCCACAGATGAAGTTACAGCTAGATTGGCTGAGTCCCAAATCTATGCACTGGGGACTTAGGCCAACCTTCTTCTCCCTAGACAGATAGCTAGTATTAGGCAGTAAGATAGTCTTATAGTGATAAATAATTTTTTCAGTGTTCCAACAAAAAGTTCCTGCTTAGGAGTTGGCTATGGATTAAAAGATGGACAACTAGCATCTAGGATGCAGAACAGCGGTCAAGAAACCAGCAGGATTGACATACCCAGGAGTGGAGTGCAGGCAGAAGGGCACAATGGACATGAACAAGACCATGAAGCAATGGTCAAGAGCATTAAGCTTTGGTCAGAAGAACTGAGACCTACATACCATTTCCTCCAGGGAGGAGCAGGCCAGAAGAATATCCCAGGGGTCATGGAGACAGCTATCGTCAAGCTGACTTGCCCCTTCCTGCACCTTTACTAGATTAAACCAAATATGCTGTGGACAAACGCAGGCCTGCAGCAAGGTATGTGCACCTTTCCCTTTGTTACAATGGAGTATTCAGTTGTGGTAACGTACATGTCTTTGTACAAACCCCCAATCCAGGAGGGCTGTCTGGAGTATCTACAGTACTTTAATCATGGTCCAGGAAATCTGCTAGTAGATCACTAACAAACCCTAATGTAACCACATCACTGACAAAGCAGCACCACACAGAAGTGTTGCTGTTACACCATTTCATAGAATTATAGAATCATAGAATCACATGGTTGGATGGGACCTATAAGATCATCTAGTCCAACCGTCTTCCCACTACCATTGCTGCCACAGCTACTAAACCATATCTTGTAGCTCCTCATCAAGCCGCCTCTTGAACACTGCCAGGGAGGGCGACTCCACCATGTATTGCATTTTCCTTAAAAAACAAAATCAGCAAAAAACTCACACCCACACACCTGGCCTCACGAACAATAAATCCAAGTTAGCATGTTGGCCTCTGGATTATGCACGTTCTGGCTCTCCTCAGCTGTTTGAATATGCATTTGAAAAATAAATGTTTCAACTCCGGAGAATTTCTGTCATGATTTTATGAAATGTGTGCAATGCTTTTAATCTTACTTTCCTTTTTAGGCAATTTCAAAGTCTGACTTCTTTCCAAAGATATTCACTGGTCAAAGGGGGACAAGCACCTGGAAGACATGGCATTTGTACATGCTTGTAAGTGAATGAAACGCACCTGCATTTGCGCTAGGTAAATTCAGTATAAAGAATTTGTATAGGTCCATCTCAACTGTGCAACCAATACTCTAACACTTACACACACTGCACAAGAAAATTACTTTTCTTCTCATAAATCTTTGCAAGAAATTGGAACGTTAGTAGCAGGTGAGCAATTGAAGCCCAATGAGAAAACAGTTTAAAATGAAAGTTCCCTTAAAACAAAACACATACACACACAAAGAAAGAAGCCTCACAAAAACACAGGAAATAAGAGGGAGGGAGAAGGTCTTGGCCATCAGTTTTCTGATTAAACTTTGGGTTGTTGGAAGGTCTGCTTGAGGTGAGAGAAGATAAACCATGACCTGCCTGAGCACAGGGACATTTCAAAAGGTAGGCTGTGGTAAAAAATGAGGGGCATTGCTTTACTTGATTTGTTTCAGACTTTTTTTTTCCTCAAGACTGTATTCTCTTGTGCTTTGAACTAAGAGACAATGTTTTATTATGAATTCAGAACATCCATATGATTTCTAAAACGTGAATCTACAGATCAAAAGACTGAAGACACAAATGTGTCATAGAAGTGAGACAATCCTTGGACTGGTAAGAGAACTATCAAGACTAAACTCTGAATTAGTTAGAAGCAAGTATGATGCCGCTTTTGGAAAAGGAGAGGGGTGCATTAAATCTATTTGGAGCCCCTCAAAGACTCCAGAAATCTATAAAAGTTACCATACCATGTTTCTTCCCTCTGAGGAATGCAACCTGAAACATAAAGTACATGAGAAAATAAAATCTCCAGCCTGCTTTATTGTGACACTACTTACAACAAGTGAAAGGGATACGTGGAAGGAAGAAAAACATTTTTTTAATTTTAGCATAAGTAGATCTACTATGGTTTCTTTTTCACTTTATCCAAGTCTTTCATTACTATTGTTAACATATCATCTCTTTTGGCTGTTGTAAATACAGACTTTTGCCAACATACACTATAAATAACAGGAAGGTAACCATATAAAGTGAAGATAACTGAATAACATCCAAGCAACTCTTGCCCAGGGTGTGGAGAATCTCACACTCCCCTAGTACCCCAGTTTTCAGAAGTGCAGAGCTTCCCAGCACATTCTCAGCTAAGAGAGCACATCCACAAGAAATTGTGTTAACTAGACTGGAATGCAATCACAAAGAGTAAGGAGAAAAAGAACCATCCCTCATTAAGAAGCTGGAAAGCTTCCTGGAACGATGCAAAGTGGTCAAAAGTCCATCTGAATCAGAAGATTAAGCAGATTTGACAACATTTGTTTTGTTTTGTTTTTTTGCCCTTGTGCTCTCTGCTTTACTACAGGAGAGTGAGCATAGCCTTTTCCTAGTATGTCTCTGGCTTCCTGCTACAAACTAAAAGACATTGTATATATGCATCTTGGGATGTGGGAAAAAAATACACCTCTTTTTAAAAAAAACTCAGAAGTTTACTGTATATAGTTCATAATAAAAAGAATAAAAGAGGCAAACTGAATAGAAGAGGAAGAGATTTGAAATTAGCAGTCTGAGAAGATGACTGTCAAAATTAGCCTAATTTTATAAAATAATGTTTTGCAGCAAACTCCAAAGCATTTAATTTCCTGTGGAAACTTTCAGATAGCCTAAAGGCATTCTTTGACCAGCTGTACAACATATCAGCTAAATGTCCTCCGAGTGAATAAATTCCCACAGCAGAGGCACCTGCAGGATGTGTAACAACAACACACTTCTATTTCACATATTTGTTCAAGGCAACCACGCAGTTCCACTGGCTCATCATTTGCATTCATAATGGACAGCTGGCATCTTCTAAAGGAAACATTAAACTTGCTTGTGCTGTCATTAAATAAATAAAAAAGCCACCACAGAACAACAATAAAAACAACAAAAAAGGAAAGGAATGTCTTCAAAAGTTCTTCCAGATTCTGAAATGTCTAATTGCACTTTCAACTGCCAACCAATCAAAATATTCTGCTTTTCATGTATGATGAGCACTGAGGAAACAAAAAATAAACCTTTGCAGTCCCCCAGAATACTGATAGATCAGCTTGCCAAATCAGGGAGTTTGGAGAAGGAGGTATAATTATCACAAGTGTCTGCTTCATTAACAGACCACGATCCAACAGAAAAGTTAACCATATGTTGCACTTCACTAAGGGAAAGGAGAGAAAGAAACAGAAAGCCTTGTAGTTAAGCCTTCTAACAACATATGCATCTGCTGAGCTCTGCAGGGTAAAATCATACCCTTGCTTATGTTATTGGAAACATTTTCCTGATTTTTAGATGTGGTCCTGGACTTGTCAAGACCCAAGTCACAGTCTCCTGTCTAAGCTCACTCAATTTAAATGGTTCAGACTCTGTGGATCCTCTTTTAAAGTTCTTCTAGCCTGTGGGGCTTTGCATTAATACTACAATTTTCATCATCCTTGCCAACAAATTTCTTGGGCACAGAAATTCTGTTTATTCACAAAATGGCTTTGTGAATCAACTGCCTCTAGCCCCTCAAAACTTGAGCACATTCTTTCCCAAACTCATGGTCACTGTGTTTTACCTGATCAGGCTGCAGCAAAGCCACTGCTTTACCAGGGAAGCGGAGTCAGGTGGTAAGACCAAACCAGTATGGGCCCAGGCCTGTAGTAGCCAAACAAGAAAAGCAGAGGAGGTCCAGCGACTGTAACCAGGACCAGCTGAGTCAAGTTATTCATAGGCAAGTCTGTAGTGATAAGGCAAGCCCAAGGTCAAGCTGGAAATTCAACTCAACAAGGCAAGGTTAGGATAAGCAAAGTACATGACTGGACACAGGCATACCTATAATATATCTCAGGCAAGGGCAAGAACCCAAGCTAAATGCAGCTCCCAGGCAAGGTACAGGAGACCCCTCACAATGCCTCTCTCAGCTCTCTCCTAACTCTTTGTACTTAAGCATAGCTCAATTACTCCCCCTTCATAAAGCTCAAGAAATAGCTACAGTCAGGTGGGACTACTACAATACCTGAACACCATTCCCAGTTCTTGTAAATTTGGGATTTGGAGTGCTTTACAGTAGATCTCTTCCACATTGCACTTCTCAGTTTCAATCTCCAGTTCCCTCAGAGCTTATAGTTCTGCTTATAGTTATGCATTTGTTTTGAGAAATAAGGAGGAGGAAAATGACCTTTGAACCCATGAATTTCATAACTGCTTTTACAAGTTTATCTTTCATACAACTGTGTGAAACACATGTTATTTCATGTGATTTCAGTATTGATCCTCACAGAAATGGACTTACGCTTCTTAATGCTGGAGCGGATGATGAGCAATGGGGAACTTTTCCAGTGGATTTACTGCTTTGATGTTGCTGTTGTGACTCTTTACGAATTTTGTTTCTGCTCAGCTTTATAGATCACATCTATTTAAAAAACCCATCACAATGCATGACCTCCCTCAGAACTATTTCTTAACTAGTCATTCAGAAATTTAATATTCTCACTGTATGAGTAGTAGCCCAAATCATGGAATGACTTAACTGGATGAGTGTGCAAGGGAAAGCATCCCTAAAGAGATGGTCCAACAAAATGCATAATCACATCCACAGTGCATCAAACTAGTTCTTGTCCGGGTGTTTCCAGTGCTTTTATTTTTCTTAGTTTTTGCTATAACTCTTTAAATGCAAAATTGACTAAAGTAATAAAAACCTCTTCAGTGTTATTGAATATGCTGTGATCAGTGGAAGTCTTTGTGCCTTCTTTCTTTCACCTCTGTTGACTACATTTGTCAGTGGGCAAACAGACTTGTGGTTGCACGGAACCAGCAATTCTTAGTCAGCTAGTGCAAATGCTATTTCTTGATATTAGGCTGTTCAGTAGGGCCTGTTGTGATAGGACAAGGGGTAATGGGTTTAAATTAGAAGGAGGTAGGTTTAGATTAGATATTAGAAAAAAATTTTTTACAATGAAAGTTGTAGAGCACTGGAACAGGTTGCCCAGAGAGGTGGTGGATGCCCCATCCCTGGAAACGTTCAAGGCCAGGCTGGATGGGGCTCTGAGCAACCTGATCTGGTTGGAGATGTCCCTGCTCCTTGCAGGGGGGTTGGACTAGATGACCTTTGAAGGTCCCTTCCAACTCTAACCATTCTGTGATTCTATGATATTGTGAAGAACTGCTAATTGTTATTACCTTTGCCTTGGTGCTATTAATGAAAGGTTTAAACTGTTTTAAACTTCTAGACTAGTGAATCTTTTTAAAAGCCATTTATTTAATCCTAGAAACATCAGGGAATGCTACCAGTGATAAAGTCCTGCTGTTAAAATAAATATTGCATTCCAGTTTGCATCTGTATTTATTGTTAATGCAAACTGCTAAGGACTTGTTCAACAGTGGGAGTCTATTTATCTGCACAACGCATACTCTTGTTTACACATTATCACTTGTTAAGTGTTATGTCTGCATATAAACAGACAAAAGAATAAGCTGGGCCAAAACTGCATGGATCTAACAAGGGAACAGTCTTGACAGAACAGGCTACAGTTTATGGTTTTTTAACACATCATTTTATGAATTGCCAAGTGATGACAATGGTCAGAATTTTAATAAGGTTTATAACATGGTCTGCTGCACTCTGCTTTTAACAAATACAGCACAATTATTTGCATAAATAATACAGAGTCCTAGACAGGTTAATTATCAGAATAATTCACTTAGGCCAGAAGAGAGGGAGAAGAACTGGAGCTCCCATCCAGTAAGACAGGAACCACTGCAATTAAAGAACACATTTTAGCAGGATTTGGTAAACCCATGTCAGCCCTTTCTTGGCCATCGCATCTTTAGGATGGGGTTTCCTAGCATGTTTACTATTGACATGCTGCTTTTGAAATCCATGTTCGACTTGTTTGACTCAGGCAACATTTCACCCCTGTTCAACAACAAACTTTTTAATTCCTCTGGAGGCCACTTATACCTGGAGGCAGGCACCGTGCCATCATTACCTTTCATCCCTGTGATACTGATTCATTCCACTGGCACCTTTAACTGGATGATTGTGATAACTTCCAGTAAGGTGTAATACCTCAATTCATACAAATTGCACAGCTGAAATTCTGGCATAAGATTAAAGATCTGCTCTTAAGCTCAAAGGAAGAAATTGAATTGATGACAGTTCTTCTGCAGCTGGAAAACAGACAATTTAATGCATATATAGGCATCAGTTTTCATGTTCATGCATTCTACTAAATTTATCGCTGTGCTATTTATGCAGTTCACCAAACTGAAAACCATAGGATTAAATACTCTGTTAGGCTTTGCTGATCATATGGTAAGTACTGATTGTCCATTTTCATGCATGATTTTTTTCATCACCACTAAAACAAAACCAAAGTCTGAAATGAGCAGTAGTGAAATTTTCTTTTGAATTCGTTAACGTGATTTCATATTTTACACCAAATACAGATTTTTTTTCTTTTTTTCTTTTTATATGTAGCTTTATATGTAGCTTTTTTTTTATTGTCTGAAAAAAACTCATCTGTTTGCCAATAGGACTTTTTAGTGTCACAGGGAAAAATATACATATTCATCTAATCTTGCTTTGAGCAAGAACTATGTAGCCCAGTTTTGTATGATACAGTAAATATATCTTGAAAGAAGCATCTGAATGAATTTGTATAAATGGCCAACCTCACCATGAACTGTAACGTGACAGGGTTATGCTCTTCAGGTCTTATACTTCCCTTTTTTTCAAGCACTGCTAGCCTGAGCTCTGTCATCTCTGAAATGACAAATAGAGTTGGAAAACAAGATCAGAGTAATTTCTGTATCAGCTATCCCATTTAACATAGAAAGAGAGACTCTTAAATGACAAAGAAAGAAATGTGTATCAAATTTATGTCCTGCAGGTACCAGTTCAGTCAATGACTTCTACTAGACTGTTTCTGTCTATATGGGGAGGGCATTTACTATTTCAAGCAATACTTAGAGGAGGCTCAAGTCTGCTAAACAACAGATTTTTTTTGCTTCCTGCTTAAAAAAAAAAATCAGCACGCTTTGTTGAAAATCATCACTATTTCTTTTTTGGTCAGTTCTGCCAGAGGCTTTATTAATAAGTGCATTTGTTTCTCTGTAGAAATCCTGTGTTAACAATTACATCGTGTTAAGCATGTAAGTGCCTACTAAAAACAACTACCACCATCCTGCAGTCATTAGCCCATCCATTACAGTTTTCAGCTGTGTTAATACAGCATTACAGAATATTTCCGTACAGAAGAACATTTCTCTGTAAGGGAGCAGATGGGAACTCGGTGCTGCATATTTTCTGTTCTCAAGTGGATTTTTAAAATCGATCTGCTCTCTCTGGGCGATATCCACAAAAGACCTGTATAAATGCAAAGGCTGTACCCAGAAAGACTCTGTGCCAAGAATGCAGGCTGGAAGGGCTGATCTTCCCTCCTCAACTTTCAAGCTACCTACAGATGAGATCCTTTCAGCTCTCTGATGTGGAGGCTGGAGCCTTGGTGGGTGCTCTGCAGACCTCCTGTGAAAGTACTCCTCACCACCTAACAAGCTGAACCTTACCATGCTGTTACTCTCTTCTCTCCTGCATTGGGTGGACTAGCTTTGGTTGTCAGGGGCGAGAAATGATGAAGATCTGCTAGCTGCTACACTCTCAGACTGCCTTAGGTATTTTCACCATTTTAATTTTCTTCCCTCCTAGGCAGATCTGATCCTAATCTCTTCTAATGCTGCTCTCTCCATACAACAAAGAGCAGGGAAAGCAGCATCCAGCATCCATCTCGCCTAATAACCACTTTCTCCCTAACTTTAGCAACATATGAACCAGTGATGCTGAGGTGAAAAACTTGTCATTCTTCTTAATTCATCCCACATTCCTAGATTCTTTGCCAGTTTTATTAATTGAACAGATTTTTTAATTTAGATTAATTTGAAGGGATGTTTGCTTTACTGTTTCTTCTGCCTTGGTTAGCATTTGAGAGACATTTTATGGCAAAGTGTTATTATATTCATTACACAAAATTCAAAATCTGGCATTTTCTAAATCATCAATCAGATGGGAATTAAGTTCAGAGTACATTATAATAGACAATGTATTGTAATATGGAATGTTAACATGATTTGGCTGTATATAAATAATCTCCTTCTGGCACAGATCTGCATACCTCTCTTGATGCCACTGAAGTGACCTAAATTTAACCAGATGTGGCCTATCCAGTTAAGGTGGCAAGAGCCAATGCTCTTCCCAGACTGCTATTTTCAGTATGGAAAGCGGTGCTCAGGCCAGCCCCTCACGCCTCGCTGTGCTTCCTGTGGGCAGCAGGGCACCACCTCTCTGCCATCCACCTTCCCTGTGCGCAGAGACGGCCGGTCTGCTCCCTTGAGACTGAATAAGCACCCTGTCCCAGGGACACAAAGGACTGAAACAGGCAGCAGCACTGAACCCTGCAGCTAGAAGCTCCAGTTCCCACAGAAGAGCCCAGCTATACAGAAGGGCTCTGCCAGGGGGTAGGTTTGAGGACCTTGCACAGCCTGTGAATCCACATGAAAGAGAGTGTGGGTAGCTCTTGCCTTCTTGCAGAACATGGCTGCAAACATTTTGATTATTGCCGCTGCCTGCAACACCCTTGAACAGCATCCCGAGAGGGCAGTGAAACTCATCTGCTTTGTATTTCATTCTCCGTTTTAAGAACTGCCAGTGGACCTCACACCTGCTTTTTCTCTGTAAATATTTTACTTCCAGGAAAGCCAAGCTTTTTGTTTTTCTTGACTATAACAGTGTTGTTCTACTATCATGTTGAGCAAAAATACACAGTTACAGAAACCTACTTTAGATTATCACAGCAACATAAATATGATTGATTCAGAAAAGCTATGCAAGGAATACTGGTGCAGTGCTTTACGGGATGAGGCAAGTGTGCTCTATCAGTTGTTTGCATCTTTTATGCTTTTAAAAAACACTACAGATAAAAATAAGTCAGTGCAAACACATAAAGTATTAAAGCAGTTACCATAGCACAGAACAATGGAAAAGCAAAAAAGCAATTATCAGGTTGTTTGTTGTGGCACGCGTTTGAGAAATGTCTAATGCTATTACATCGCAGAATTACAAGTAGAAAAACCCTACACCAAAGGAAAACACTAGAGGTATCTAGCATCAGTTCCAGTAACTGCTGCTGCTGCTGTGCAAACATATATGTACAGAAGCACACAAATTATTTAAGCAACATTACCTTTGAGTTTAAAATGTTTGCATTTCTCCCTGCAGGCACACTGTAAGACCACGGTCATAAAATATCCTGCACCTACTAATTCCTTCTTACCAGCTGGGCACTTTCTTGAACCCATGTTATGTACGTAGCCTTCATTTTGAAGGCACTACTCATTTCTGCCTTATGATTCTATATTTCTGCTTATGACATCAGCAGCAAAAAATCTTCCACCATAAACAGCAGCTACTCCAGACTGGGTGAACATAGTATTTCCCTCTTCTACAGGTCAAAATTTTGGTTTTTATTACTTAATGTGTATGCTGGTGGTAGTTTAAGATATCATTTTAGTTCTAAAGTTGCTTCTACAGTTGAAGATTATTACATCAGTACTAAAAATTCATGAAACATCAGCTACAGAATTGACTACAATAAATAGAGAAGCCAATGGCTCTTTAAAATTACCTTCATGAATTATCTATATATGTCTTTTGATTTTTTTTTTTTTATATGGAGGTTCTCTAAATCTGTTATGCCACACATTTGGGACTGGAAAGTTGATACACATATTTGAACTCAGCCAAAGTACTTTGGCAAACCAAAAGAGAATTCGCAGTAATTCTACTCAAAGCATCCAAAGTCACTGGGCTCAGTTGGCAGAAAAGCTCTATTCCCCTGCCTCTTTCTCTTTTCCACACTCGCTAGGTAGTCCTCAGAGGAAAACAAAGACAGCCGAGAAAGGGCAAGCACTAAAACATTACAGTTACAAATTACTCCTCCAATCCTGCTGCTTCTGCTTTCTGTAAATTACAGAGGAACGGGACACAGGCTGGACAGTAGGAGTCATCAAAAATCAGGACTGAGGGAAAAGATATAGAGAAAAATGGGAAGTCCAAATATGTAAGAACAGAATCAAGAAATAATGAAGAAGAATCAAGAAATGATTAAGAGCATGGAGGTTTTCCATACATTTATCTCATTTATTATAGATCAATCATTCTGAAGAAAAAGCATCAGGAAAAAAACCCAAACATCAGTGATCATACAACATATGAAAGCACAGAGAATTAACAAGTTTGTTGAAATTCTTCTTAAAAATACATCCACGAACAAGTCAAAATGGACTACTGTTTGGTAATCACTATGTTTACATATATTACAGGGAATTCTTCAAGTTTCTCATTTACCAGTAGGGAAAAAAGGAAATCTACCAAATTAAATGCCAGCATAAATGAATGTCATGGTCCTATCATTACTCCTTTTCCTGAGCTATATACAAAAACCAAGCACACTATCTCTGCTATGTATATACTGGGAAAAAAAAAGTTGAAAAGGAGCCTCTAACAGAAAGTGCTACCAAAAGATAGAAGGTACTGGTAGCAGATTTGTTCCTTTGGGGAGTGCCTGAGGATAGCACTTTAGGCTTAGGTGAATATTTAAATACGTAGATATTAAAAAATAATGTGACTGTTGAGGCTTTGGTCAGTAATATTTTTAAAGGACTTAAAATTCACCAGGTTCTACACCCACAGCCTTCACCAGCTTGCCTAGAATTGCCCAGGGCTCACAATTTTTCCATGGATTGTTTCCAGAAGCATTTTTCCAAATGTTACAGACTACATAGGTATCCGTTCTTGTAATCTTAAAAGTTTTGTGTTTCCTCTGCCTTGATCCCAAATGAGCAATTTTGATAGAACAATCTAAACTTCTAATAATTAATTCCTGATCTTTCTTTGATAGAAATAAAGTCAACATGATGAAAAAAAAAAAAACAAAAAACTCACACTCTACCTCCCCCAACAACCAATGGCATTAGTTGCACCACTAACTAATGGAAGAGACAAACCTGAAACACTCCTGAAGATAGATAGAGCTACCACAAACTCTTATCTACAAAAAAATTCAGAAGACCTGAAGGATCAGATACCTCCTTAGAAGCGTCTACAATTCTCTTGTTCTGTTATTGTCCAAGAACATATTGCTCCCAGTCCCTAGGAGACTCAGAGCCACTGAATAGGGCAAAAAGGAGAAAAAAAAAAAAAAATTAGGCAATACCATATAAAAGAATGGACGGAGTTTCAGGCTTCTACATCTATCAACCCTGTATGTCTTTCCATAGTCTTAAGAAATGCTTTTTGATACCACTTGAAGTTATATGTTTTATTGAAATAGCTTGTTTGCTTCCTAAATAGAAAGGATTCTGAGAACATAAAATTAGCTTTCGCTTGATCTCAAACAGTTAAAGCACTCTATGGAAACACGACAATGCAGCCATTGCTCACAAACGTAACGTTTAGCATCATACAAAAGCTGCTATGTCTGGAAGTTTAAGTTTGCAAGAGCAGGAAACAGTTCTTTAAAAAAGTCCCTACCGCTTTCCTAAAAAAAAAAAAAAAAAGTTATAAAATCAAGTCAGTGATAATCTCTTTTAAGTTAAAGGAACAAAAAACCCTAAAACATTTTGAAAGAGTGACTGCTATATATAATTAGAAATGGATGTTAGATACAGCTTTGGGCCTTGCAGCTCACACACTAACCTTGGCCAAATCCCTTCCTTCTTTTCCTCCTCGATTTGCTTAAGTAGGAAATAAGAATAGAGACTCTCCCTTCACTACAGCTTAGTCAAAAGGTTTACAAAGTGTTTGGAGATCTTGGGGGATAAGTCAGCACATAAAAGCATAATATTTTTATTGCAATGGACAGGTATATGTTATCACCTGCCGGATGAGTCAGAGTGAAGAGGATTAAAGAAAGTGCATCAAAAGAAAAGTCTTCATATTCACAAGCAGTCCATGTAAATATATCGAGCTACAGTCTCCTCACGCCTCAGCTACTTAATAAAAGGCACACAACCAAGCCACCACTCTGAGCTGAATGCCTTTAACTTATTAATTCCTCACGGACAAGATAAGGAGATAGGAAACCTCTGAAGCATGTAAATCCCATTGTTTTAAAGTGTAAGCTGTTTTAAAGTGTAAGGTCTTTTAACCCTGCATAGTCATGCCAGATGTTTGAAGCTCTCTATCAACATTTGAATGTCAGACAGCCATCTCTTAATTTTGTTGGTTTATTTCAATTCAATTTGTCTTGAGCTGACGAACAGCTCCCATCTGAGAGTCAACTAAACAACTTGGTGGTGAAGAAAGGGGGGCAAAACCCTTCAGCAAGATTCCACACTTCAGTAATGGGAGAAATTGGAAAGAGCAGTGGGCAGCCTTGTGAATCAGCTGTGAACAACAAGACAGGGACTTAGAATAATGAGACTGTTTTAACTTTTGCCAGAAATGAGCATGCAAAGGCACCCAGCTTTCAGAATTAACTGGGGGTCTGCGATCCCGTTACCAGCAACCTGTTTCTCCAGGTTGTGGAGCCCTCTCCACAGCAGGAGAAATTGTTCCTTTCCCGCAACCTCTACACAGTACCTTCAAGGAAACTTCAACATTTTGGGGCAGTCTTTACTATTTCTCAACAAAACTTGTTAATTACAAAAGCTATTGAAAGAAACTCATACTCAAGTTTCAGACTGATTCTGGGGACTTATGTGACAGAACTTCAGAAACAATAGAAGATTTCTTTCCCCGAGTAATTTTACCTGGATGCTTCTCTGGGCTTTACCTAAAGCAGCATCTAACCCTCTCATAGATTGTAAGTACAGGAGCAGGAATTCATCAGAATTCATCAGAAATACGAATTTGTTGCTGACAGTGAAAAACTGTGTAATAGGTAGAATTCTTTTCTCATCTGCACTGGTATTACACAGCTCAAGTAACAAGTTCAGCAAAACACCTTCTTATTTACAGAAACTAGGAACAGAACCGGGAAAACATATTTACAGGATGCCCCGCAGACCACTAAGTGCAGCTAACAGCACAGCTCGGCTGTACAGAAGCAAAGCAGGGATAAATCTTACTGAGGTTCTGGATATCAACAGAAAAACCACCCTGGTCTGCTCCATGACTTCTCCACATCAGGTGTAGATGTAGACAAATTCCACTGATACTCACCAACTCCAGTGTGCTTTTCCACATAAGGGTAAGGCCAGTTCTTTGAGGGTTGTTGCATTTTATTTTTTTTTTCAGATTAGCTCCTAATGTCACCCTATTTTTCAGCAGCAGCTACCTTACCAGTTCAACAACTACTGCTAAGATGAAGTGGTTGCTGAGTAGAGATTGAAGAAGAAATAGGCGTACTGCTTACTGAAGTGCAAGCAATTCCAGTGCATCAATGTTACCAAAATAAAATATTGGGTGTTACTAGACAGTCTTGCTTCAGAATGGCAGATCAAGTGATGATTACGCTTTTTAGGTTAATTCTTTGGACAACCAGACCATTTCAACTGGTGCCAGAAGTGAGTATCTAAAGGCACTCACCTGCCAGAATTAACTCAAAAGTGGAGGGGAACTGAAATTTGACTAAAATCCACTCTATAAACAGATAAATTCGTAAGTGCATTACAGTCCGCAAAAAGGAAGGGAAAGGGATACAAAGGGGAAACAATGCACGTTTCCAGGCACACCATGATCTATTGAAAACCTAATAATGCTTCTCTGATATCAGTGCATCCTGGAAGGATTTGGTATTTCTATCATTCAGTCAAATAGGAATCAAACACTCACCTCATTTTGACTGAAAACATAGTTCAGTGCTCCAATAGGCAAAATTTTAATATATAAAAAAATGCAGTAAAAACACGTATGAATGCAGAGTAGGAAGCAGCTCCTTCACAAGATAACTGAAGGGTGCCAAAACAGACAAAGCCTTGCGGACAGAGTAACTGGGGCACATATCGAGTAAGCTCTTCAGTGGATTTATGTCAGCATAGCTTCCCTAGTCTTACCTTGCAGCGGCACAGTCCCATCTGCCAGCTGATGATCCGTTTCTTGTAATTGTGAGAGGCAGAGGTTTCTGATTCAGCTGTCACATTCTCAGAACAGACATCTTTCTTTCCAATAAGTGGGGGGGTATGCGAATACTTAAAAATAGATAGCAGGATGACATACCATTGCATATGGCCTTTCCTCAAGCAACATTTCCCTCTGCAGATGAAACATAAGAGAAACAGCAGTATCTTTTGTTTTACAGAATGATAAGTTTTACTGGAAAAAAAAAAAAAACAGGGCTCTTAAATAGCAAAGCTACTTTTGGAAAGCTAGTCT
>WHYT01015567.1:36487-50231 GCA_009806455.1 Tetrax tetrax | reverse complement strand
ACCGCAGCCTGACCTCTTGTTTTCCAGGCAAAACAAGACAGGTGTGTGTTCTGCACCACTGCTGAGAACTGAAACAATCTCACAGGATCTACCTGCAGCAAAACAAGATGAAAGCTGCATTAATATTGATTCAGGCCATTTTGACTATTTAACTGATACAACTACATCTCATTTCTTCAGCAGAGGCAAACCAAAAGAGCCGTTACAGGTTGCTCTGGTTACATCCATCCCTTCCTTGGAAAGACAAACCTTCTTGTCCTCAGCTACTATAATCTGCCAAATTCTACCATGAGGGATTACCCATCTTTAGACATTTTGGGCTTATGACATTATGTTCTGTCTTCTAATCCTAAATAAAATAATCACAAAGTCAAACAAACAAGCAAACAAACACCACAACCTCCTCTGTGGTCAGAGCTCATCCAATTCACGAGCAGAAACCAAGCTGCACAAAAAGAGTGACTCGTTTCCTGTTGACTTTTCCAGGACAGGTGATGTTGGACTGTATCTAATATTGATTTGTGCTGGATATTTTGATCTTACCCCATGGTAAGACACACACGCCATGGGCACAAATGCCCACATTTCTATCAGAGACTCCGCAGAGCAAGAGACCTCAATTTGCACGTGGGATGTAAAGCAATGCTGTGTAACAAATCATGGTGTCATTAAAATGATTTGTCATAAGTGACCATCATAACTTCATTGTGGAAGACTGCAAAGAAGAGAAGAGAAGTACTTACACGCATGCACTAGAAAATTGCTGTGCCAGGACATACACACTTCAGACAGCAGGGTATTTTAATCAATATTTAATATCAACTTTTTAATTTTAAATATGTATTATGAAAATGCAGGTCTAGTGCTGAGAAGAGATGTATGAAACCCACTAGATACTACAGCAGGGGGTCAATCAGAAGGGGACAAAACTCGAACTAAACATCTTTATTCCTATAATAAGACATTATTAGGTACCATGTAGAGAAAAAAAAAAAAATTATTCTAAATGCGGACTGCATATAGACTGAAAAAGAAAAGATCTAGGTATACTCCAAAAGAAATGAAAAGAATTTATCCTAAAGACGTCCCCAGAATACCAACAACAGAAGAGCAATGATTAAAAAAGCACGAGACAATAAAGTCATAAAGTAAAATCAATTATAACAGCTGTACCCTGAAATAATAGGCTAAGAAAGATCATCCAGGAGAATCATGTCCTGACAATGAAACTTTCCCAGGGGATATACCACAAAAGACTAAATGGCAAACTCGGGCATTAGTGACTGGCTCTATGCACCAGTACAGATTGAGAGTGACAAGACTGACTCCTTTGCAGTTGTTCTGCATTTGCCAGCATGTAAATGAAGGCAAAGCCTAAGCCCTACAGAACAAGGTTTCTTTTCAGGTGTCATGGAAAGGAGGACATGCTATTTCTTGGAAGCCCTCAGTCACAACAGAGCGGTGCAATGGCAGGGATGAGAGCCTAATCGATCCTTTGTCATAAGGGTGAAAAGAGTAGGAAAATTATTAAACTACAGACTAATTTAATGAGGAAACAGACTTAGAGATTTTTTCACTTACACAAAACAGGTATGTGAATGGGGAGAGATGGATGCTTTAGCTGACATTCAGTAACAGTAAAATCTGTCTTCCCACTTTTACATTCCCAATTCCAAGGAGATTACTGCAAAAATATCAGTAACTCTGAGCATGCCCAGATGTGCTGGCTGGTAAAAACAAAAAGATTTTGGAACCAAACTAGGGAAGATTTTTGTGCTAGTACCAAAACATGTAGAAAGAAAGCGGATACAGACTAAAAATTAAAACAATACAAAAGAAGAAAGATACATAAAAACCAAGACCAGAGAATATTCAAAGAAATCCTAATAGAAAAATTACCTGTTAGGGTAGAAATCTTCTCTCATTTCAACAACCAGGTTTCAAGAACCATCTAGCATCTACAAACAGGAATCTCTCCAACCACAGAGTTTCAAGGACAAACAAGTACCATCATGATGCCAAACCTGTCTTTTATTATCTTAATAATTTCCAATATCTGAATCCATCTAAGGTAATCAGATATGAACACATGACCTTATATTGATCCACATAAGGCAAAATTTATGTTTATTGGCTACCTGGCTGACAAGCTCTTTCTTCTGACCTCTTTGATCACGGAAAGGTACAACTGTCTCTCACAGCCAGTATTTCCTCATCCTACAAATTCCACATAGCCTACAGGTACATTGATTTAAGATGCCTAAAACATCTTACACTTTCTCTTCCTGCTGAAAGAGTTAGGATTAAATGGGGAGAGTCATTGATGCTAAACAAGTTTTGGTTTGGGGTTTTTTTTTTTTTTTACCCGGCTGGAGATTATAAACTGCATGGAACCCTTTCAAACCAATCTGTCAGAGTGCAACAGGCACAGGTTTTATTTCCCTCCAGCAAGTAAGTACTTGCTGTACTTAACAGCCATCTGTTGTACGTTCCTTGCACAAGCAATTTCCCCATTCTGCCTTTGAAAACAGTATAAGGAGTTCATGACAGCATTGGGGTGACATTGTCCTACGGGCTTGAGACAAGCAGCTTTTCTGCAGTTACTGCTTTGAGTGGCAGTGTGCAGTTTCACACTAAATTAACTCTTTGTACAGGAAAAGTGAGGGAGAATGGAAAGTCAGTGGATGTCAATGGGATGAAAGGGTTAAATAAGAGTGGCAAGGAGCATGAGTAATTTGGGAAAGAACACTAAGTGTTGGTGAGTGATGTAGCCACATAAGCTCCAAAGAGGAGAATTTTCCACAGGTGACCACAAGAGAAGACAAGGTCACAGGCAGGGGGCATCCAGACAAGAGAAGGAATAGCACAGAGAAGACCACTAGGCTGTGTGGGGCAAAAAGTCCACAGTAATTCCTCTAATCCAGCTCCTGCCCTTGGGCATCTCTCAGAGCTGAGCTATAGCCAGCGGGGGAATACAGGAGGACAACACATTGCTCCCTTCTCACAGAAGGCAGTTACTGGTACCTGGTATTCCAATTAGTATTAAAGTGAACCTAGTTCAGTGCAAGTGAGTCTACTATATTCCTGTTTGGATTTAGTCCAATGTTTCTAAGGCAGAAAGCAGATGGTTTTTAGCTTAATTCTCTGACAAAAGCAGAACATTAAAAATGATGCTGGGTAAGAGTCCTGCAAGACATTTGTTTATAAGCACTTTCCTAAATAGCATGGCTTATTATTTGAAGAAAACAGCATTTGTGGACTGTTCTCACCTTTCAAAGATAGGGCATATGCTGCAGTCAAGATTCTTATTATTATTGTTTCATTATTTCTGCAAACATAGGACAGAACATTGACTAGTAGACTATGAAGCATCATAAATAATTAAAAACATGCTAACACTGGCAAAAAAGAGAAAGAGAATATGTTTACCGAAGCAGTAGCCGTCCTTATAAAATGGTTTACTTGCTAGTGCACAAAATTCATTAATGTACAAGTTTTTTTCATTCACCATTGCAAATCAGCAAAGACTTATTGTTCTGATGAAAGGAATGAAAATCATAGAGTACCAAAAGACAAAGGATAAGTTTTTCTTTTCAAAAGTACCAAACTCCCATATTTATACATAAAAGTAGATGCCTAAAGTCAGTGTAGTTGTTTTACTGATTCAGTCATTTCTGGATCACACATTGTGTGTTTGATTTTCCAAAAGGCAGGCACGTATGTTTAATCATAGATTGTACATGAAGCATATACACATGTATATTGAGAAAATTAAGAGCTTCAGCTCAGATGAAAATCATATCTCAGTCATAAGAAACCATATCTTGCGGCTTGTATATCTGATGCAATGTACTCAAAATGCAATTATAAAGAATAACTAGTTGTAAAGATTCATGAAGTAAGATTCTATAACTCGTATTGCAAATTCCTATATTAAAGGGGGTGATTCCTTCAGTGATCGACTTTTCTACCATTTAGAGTGTTTCCATTTACAAATTTATGCTCGTGAGTTTTGAAAGCAGAAGAGGCACACATATCTTTTGTTAGACATACATGACTGCTTCCATTGTCTTGACTTCTTAGCTTCAATTTACAAATTTTTTGACAAGAAATTTTAGTACTAAAATCTTACTCTAGTTTAGCAAATGAATTACATTATTTCCATTACTACACTTCAGTACAGCAAACTGAAATCGAAAATACCCAAAAGCCTATCAGCAACTTTTCCTCAAAACTAATTATCCTGTTTCCTGATTTGGTTTTTCATGATTAGCTCAGAATACAGTAGAAAATTACATAAGAACAGATCTTGATGTGGGAAATAGCTGTGCATATCCATGCTTTCCCTATTTCATGACATGGACACATGGGTTCATAAGCTTTTGTGGACAGTTTGCAACACTGAAGCCTCAGAGAAATGTGACAGCTATCCTAAGTGATCACACAGAACACCATTTCCCATAGTTCTTGTCATAAAATACAGACTAGGAGGCCTCTTTGTCTTCTCCCTTACATCAGCCTGGATCCACTATAAACCGGATTACCTTGACATAGAATTAGTGGAAAAAATGAGCAAAGCCAAGGGACTTTAATGACTACACAGCATTAAATATCACAAACCTTCCAAAATCAGTTATCAAAACACATACGGTTTAGTAGTTACAAGGAATTTGGCAATATCTCCATGACCTTTAGTTACTGGTAGACACAACAACCCAACAGGTTCAGGCTAGCTGGCAGCCCCAGAAAGGGAATGGGAATCTTGCTGGAAATGCTCTTTAAAGGGACTGTGTATTTATTTATGTTCCAATGTAACAGTTACTCTTTGGGTTTTCTAAAGTCTGCTCTCCTTACCAAACAAAAGAAAAACAAAACAAAAAACCTAAAGAAGTGAAACAGTCTCACAGATTTCATGTTTATTCCCATTACCAGAAATGTCACCTATCCTTTATTGATAATGTGCCTAAGCATTGGTTTTCAAACATATGTGAAATAAGCTGCAGAACTGAATTGTACGCATCATACTGCTGTTAAACTTTAATTTGCTACCTGTTAAATCAATTGTTCAAAACTCTAGGAGGTGTGTGGGGAGGGAAAAGAGGTTAATTCTTTCCATGCCCTTACTTAAAAAGCTTCCCTATTTTTAGAGAACAACAGTTTAGCTAATTACTTCCATCATCTTAAACTTGAAGGATCCACAGAAAATTCTAGTGGAGTTTAGTATTAGAACACATGCAGTGTAAAGCTTGAAAACATGAACTTTGAAGATCTGAAAATCCTCCAAGAAACCAATATTCAAGTAGTGGGGTTTTTTTAATAAAAAACATGTAAGAAGGCTTAACTCACTCTTTTCTTTCTAAAGTCCAAGTAACTCAAAATACTGACAGTTTGAGGCTGAGGAAGGGAGCAAAGGGCAGGCAGGACACATGAACTGAGATCATGCAGCTGGGAGGACCAGGCAGTCTGCCTGCCATGCAGCACTAAACTCATCCAGCATGGGATGGCTTTTCATCAAACAGAAGGAGGATCACAGAATAGCTGTCTTTCTCAGTTGCTCAGTTCCCTGTGTGTTCATGGGGTGGGTATGAAATGCATGTACAGCAGTATTTTACTTTGGAATTGCACTTTTGGAGCAACTCCATCTCACTTACCACACTTCTGGTTTACATTATGGGGTGGTTTTGGAGTATGAAAACTGGATTCCTTTTGGACGAAACTCAATTAGACAGTTTGCTCCAAGAGTCCGCCTAATGTTCTGCAGCCACTAGTGGCCACAGAGTTCACGGCTTCAAGCTACAGTTGACCCAGAGTAATCTGTCAAAATACACGGTGCTGGGTCCTCAGCCCCAACTGTTCTGCTGCACCCATCTGCTTCTATTAAGCAGTGCTATTTGGTAATATGGACACAGCCCTGAATCCTGCTTCACTGAGACCTAGGTGCTTTATGTGGTCTACATTTTTTGAGCAAGCCTTTTCCAACTACAGTCATGCACTACTGTTTCAACCCTTCAATGTGAGAGCATGTTGCTAATGCAGTCAATTGTCACTGCTGCATTCTGCTGCAGCTTCGCAGTGGATTGGAATCCGTCTACCCACCCAAGAGTACTTATGATGCTGAAGTTTCAAAGCCTGTGCATCAGCAGAGCTTTCATTTCCTAGAACCTTTCAAATTTTCTTCTCCCTGACATACAGAAGTGCTGCACTGCATCGTATAATAGCATGGACCATCTGGCTTGCTAAGTCACAAGGTCTGTAGGGGAAGAGTCTTGCACTATGCCACAAAAGTTGAAAATATGGTCCTACCTCAAGGGAATGGGGAGTGCAGCCATTTGCATGAGTGTCTCCTAAAACAGTGTCCCTTTCTCAAAAAGATTTTATCTTATGGTCTTGACTTACGATGACACAGGCTACTTGAATAAAAATGGTGAGGAAGTTAAGGTAAAGTGGAGAAAAATAGACTCTTCCTAGGAACAAGCTGTAAATACCAGTTAGAAGCCTGTCTATTTCTGTTAAGCCTCGGATAATCATCAAGAAACTCAATAACAATGTGTTAACCCATTATACAACAGGTCTGGCTGGTGGCTAACAGCTATAAAAAGGACAAAGATATTTAATCAAATTCATAAATGTGCAGAACTAGACATGGGAGAAACTTTATCCTTTAAAAGTGGTGGCCTTCTATGACGGGGTGACAGCATTGGTGGACAAGGGATGAGCAATAGATATCATCTACCTGGACTTGTGCTAGGCATTTGACACTGTCCCACACGACATCCTTCTCTCTAAACTGAGAGGAATGGGTTTAATGGACAGACCACTCGGTGGATAAGGAGTTGGCTGGGTGGCCGCACTCAGAGAGTGGTGGTCAATGGCTCAATGCCCAAGTGGAGACCGGTCACCAATGGCATCCATCAGCGGTCCGGGTTGGGCCCGGCCCTGTTCAACATCTTTGTCGGCGACATGGACAGTGGGATAGAGTGCACCCTCAGCAAGTTCACTGATGACACCAAGCTGTGTGGTGCAGTTGATATGCTGGAGGGGAGGCATGTCATCCAGAGGGACCTGGACAGGTTGGAGAGGTGGGCCCATGCCAACCTCATGAAGTTCAACCAGGCCAAGTGCAAGGTCCTGCACCTAGGGTGTGGCAATCCCAGGCACAAATACAGGCTGGGCAGAGAATGGATCAAGAGCAGCCCTGAGGAGAAGGACTTGGGAGTGCTGGTGGACGAGAAGCTCAACATGAGCCAGCAATGTGCCCTTGTGGCCCAGAAGGCCAACTGCACCCTGGGCTGCATCAAGAGGAGCGTGGCCAGCAGGTCAAGGGAGGTGATTCTGCCCCTCTACTCTGCTCTCGTGAGACCCCACCTGGAGTACTGTGTCCAGTTCTGGAGTCCCCAACATAAGAAGGACATGGACCAGTTGGAGAGGGTCCAGAGGAGGGCCACGAAGATGATCAGAGGGCTGGAGCACCTTTCCTATGAGGCCAGGCTGAGAGAGTTGGGGCTGTTCAGCCTGGAGAAGAGAAGGCTCTGGGGAGACCTTACAATGGTCTTCCAGTACCTGAAGGGGGCCTACAAGAAAGATGGGGAGAGGCTGTTCAGTAGGGCCTGTTGTGATAGGACAAGGTGTAATGTTTTTAAAATAGAGGGAGGTAGATTCAGATTAGATATAAGGAAAACATTTTTTACAATGAGGGTGGTGGAACACTGGAACAGGTTGCCCAGAGAGGTGGTGAATGTCCCGTCCCTCTGTGCAACCTGATCTGGTCAGGGATGTCCCTGCTCCTTGCAGGGGGGTTGGACTAGATGACCTTTGAAGGTCCCTTCCAACCCTCACCATTCTATGATTCTATGATAAAAGGCAGAATGGACAGTCTCGTAGAAAATTATTTCTTTAGCATGACAGATTATACATCTTAATCTGCATTTCTCCATTTTTGGAGTCCTAGTCTGTATTAGATCATTCTCTCAAGATTAAAATTCTACTTGCTTTCTGCCCTTAAATGGAAATTCTCATCTCTCTTTCCTTGTTTGTCCTCTTGCTGCTCAAATCTCTTTCCTAGCTTGAACTGCAAGGTCATCTCTTCCTTGTCTCAATCCTAATGGCTGGACTCCAAATTCTCCTGGTTTTCACTCCTTGCTGAAGCTCCTTTCTAACACCTTTTGCACTTGCTTGACATAGAATATATAAAATGGAAACAACAAATCCAATATTCATGAAAATGTGTGTTACTTTAAGTGTTGACAAATGGCATTTGTTGTGTGGGAAGTATCTCTCTGGCCTTTGAATACAACAGAAAACTCTTAGTTCTTTTCTACTCACCCACATAATTAAGAAGCAGAGCATCAATCAGATGATTATACATATAGAGGACCTGGTGTTCAACAGAGGCTAAGTTTCTGGCTGTGCTGAATTCAGAGATATGCAGAGAAGAAAACATTATTTTAAGCCACATCAAAAAATGACTTTATAAAAAACCCCAAAACTTTATGCCATCACACTTTGAGATTCCAAACCTATTTCATATGTTCAGAATTTAAAATCTTGGAAGTCTCTCCTTTCCTGTAGCAAAAATAATAGCATCACTTTTAAAAGGAAAGGGAAATCTTCTGTTAGGCTGAGAGCTGTCATGGTATGAAAAATTGCCTTGTCTAACTGAAATCTGATTCAAATGGCTTGGATATCGAGACTCGTTATGTTGCATGCTTATATACAGGGATAAAGATTTTTTTTCTACACAAATTCATCTGAGCAATGTGATTATTTAGGTGCTGATACAAAAAAAAAAAAAAAATGAAGCTGATTACAACAATGCTCACCCGGCTCCACATTATCATGAATCTATTAGGTGTATTTCACTATTTATATATTTCACAGTACACATTTAGGAGCATAGCTGTGGACCAGACCCTGACGATGTTAGGCTTTACAGAAACACAAGAAAAGGAGGACAAGATAGCTATTGCCCTAGAAAGCCCTCTCTGTAAATACAGTAAATGGTTTGACCTCAAAACCTGCTCACTTATACTCAGAATATGCGATTTTACTAGGTATTAAGATTTTCAGGTACCAGAGTCCTATGGGAATATAAAGGCAGCTATCCTTTTGTGTGGAGAAAGCAGAACGGTTTTCCCTCAACACTGCAACACATCCAGACTGCTCTGTGGGCTGCACCAGCTTCACTTCATGCCCTGCGGCTTCATCCTGTGGAGTCTCCAGTGCCATAATCTAAGCTACGGAGTGCCTCTCCCCTACCCTGCTTGGATCACTTGTCTGATCAACCCAAGACAGGATGGAAGATGGAAATCTGCAGCCATTTTGTGGTCAGCCAGCACAGCAAAAGAATGAGAGCAATGAAATACAGCTCAGGAAATAAGGTAGATAAACTATATTGGGCTAGATGACCTTTAAAGGTCCCTTCCAACCCAAACTATTCTACGATTCTGTATCTGAGTGTTTGGGTTTCCCCCCACACCACCACCTTCAACTCTCCTCCATGTCTCTGTCACACGTTCATATGTCAGAGAACTTGCATTAAACCTGAAATTAGCTTACCTGGGACTGAGGCTGAAAATATTGCCTCAATATTTTGGTTGGTGCTTCCCTTTTGGCTTAGATTTAGGGGCTTAGATAACAGCCCCTCTGCTGCAAAATTTTTGGATGAAGGTAAATAAAGCTGTAACTCAAAATATTTTGCACAGCAATCTGCTGTGATAAAAAATTGTGGATTTCTGGTAGTAAAGAGTGAATGTGCTAATAATGATTTTTATTTTTTTTATTCATATCCAGAATGCACAAGAGTTTTAATAACTTTAGTGAACAGAACTCACAAACATGAGAGGATAGAAGAGAGACTACAGAAATTCAGCACCAATAACAAATTTTCATTAAAATTGAGACTATTATACCTTAAAAACCAAGTTGGAAAATATCCAGTTCACACATCTTAGCCCAGTCAAAAGAAATAAACACCAACAATAAGCAGCACATCTCTGACCCTCAGATTTCTCTAATTAGTGCCACTTTATACCAATCAATATATTGGTATTACCTGACAAGCAGGCCTACTAATTACAGAAAACAACCTGTGCCACCAAAAATACTACAACACTGACATAGGGATATGCAGTGAAAGTACCAATTCAAGCACTGCTTATATTGCATTGGCCTAACCATTACTGGAGGAATCTGTTAAAAGTACACTGTCAGTCCCAGAGATTTGGCTTGGCCAAGTGAACCGGAATCATGCATCATTTCACCTGTTTTAAATTAAAAAAAAAAAAACCACTAAACAAAAGATAAATTGACCTGGTCAAAAATAAAAAAAAAGCCAGTAGCAAGTCATCTTATCCACTGTCCCCTCCAGAGCCCGTTACTCACTTTTCCTTCCACAGCAGATGGAAGGAAATAAAATCAAGAAATGGTGCTGAAATTTAACGGTCAAGCAAGACCGTTAACTCTTCAGAAAATCTGCTCTCTTGCCAGTAACTTCTGAAGCCAGCATTCACAGATGTAATGCTGTGAGTAATGCCACCATCACTGGAAAAAACCCTCAAGACCTCGTGGCCACGTGAATTATGAACAGAAACAGAACGAAACAAAGTGGAGGTAATGCAATGCCCCAGGATCTGCCAGCTCTCCTGCTGGCCCCTGCTCCTCCATAAATAGACAGGAGACCAAGAGAAGAAGAAAAAGATTTGTCCATAAGCTGCAGCAGTCTCACTAAAAAGAACTCACAGCACTCAACAACTTTCCCACTGCTCCATTCCACCATTTGTGAAGCTGAAACCCACCAGTAGGCTGTACATTATTACCCTCTTGATGGTTTTAGCAACAGGCCAGGAAAGGCATTCAACACACATATACTACAACCAATAGAAGAGCTTTCTTGAATTAATATGCACATGTGATCTTTTCAGGTAATCAGCAATGTTCGATAAACACAGATTTGCTCTTATCAAGAGCATATTACTTTTGCATTTTACACCAAAGGTTGCTCTAAGACTTTAGCAAACCACAAGCAGAAGATACTGTACTTTTCAGAAAGGTTTTCCGCAACCTAAAAAATCTCAATAATTGAAACTATAAAAGACACAGAAATGCCATAGATTTATACAGAAATTATTGTAAAAATCTGTGGAATTCATTAGGTAGAATCTTGTTTTAAAATTGTGTTAAAGTATCCTATAGAGATTAATGTAACTGATAATATTTTTATTAAACACTACAGCACGGTCCAATTTAAGATTGGAGCTTTTCCATTAATAAGGCTCTTCCAGAAGACTTATCTGCAGTTGTGCTAGACCATATGCATGTCATATGCAATATTTTCTATGTTTTTTACTTATAGATTTGAAATATACAATATATACGATAGTTTTAGATTACATATATGCACTAAATAATGTATATATTTCTATTCCCATATTTTGGGCTGTTTTAGAACACAGCGTCCAACAGCAACTACAAGCATGCAAACAGCTTTACATCAGAAGACACTAAGTAATTAAAATGTTACCTACAGTAGCTGAGGCAGTATTGAACAGTCATAAATTTTGGCTGATTCAAAGCACAGTAAAAAAAAAAAAAAAAAAAAAAAAAAAAAAAAAAAGAAAGAAGCAGCTAGCATCTTATTGTAGGAAAACTATATATATATACAGCTAATACACAAATGTGAGAGTGCAAGCAGCATCAGCAGAGAACAATGTTGGAAAGCTTTCTGAAATCAGACAGAAGAGATTTTGCAACAGAGGAGAAAATCACAAAATAGAACCTAGAAATATTATCAGGAGCCTCAGCACCGTTCTCCCTACCAAGTATTCACTGCCACGGGTAATGAAAGCACAAGGGCTGCTTACTCTGCTGAATAAAAAAGTCCAAGAGGTCAAGGAGCACCCCAAAAGAGACTGAAGCAATACTCTCCTACTCTCCAGCTCCCAAAATATGATCAGTGACCTCACTAGTTGTTCCTGCTGATAAGGCCCAAGCACTCAGTGCAAACACAGCATCTTTAAATCTTTTTTTTTTTTTTTTTGGCTAGTACAGTATAAATGTCTCAACCCTCCTCTTTGCTTGTGTCCTAAAGATGAACCTCACCAGGATAATTGACTCTCAATCTTCCTGATATAACTACTGAAAATAACTTCATTTAATGTAATCTCTTTATTACTACTGTAAAATACTTTCCTCTTTCTTCAGGTCACAGGCAGAAGGGTAAGATGTTTGAATGCCTAAGCTGGTCCTAGGAACACCAAACTCCAGCAAACACTATTAGAGCTTCATATATAATCAGCACTGTTCTCAGCTGCAAGGAAATCTGATTTACATCAGGCTACCACTGCAGCAAAGCCACGAAAGGTCCTGCAGAGATGCATAGCTCCAATAAATTCAGAAGCCATTTCAGAAATTAAACTGAGGGTCACATTCTGCTCCTGGTTATGCTGGAGTAATGGCCCTGCAATCAACAGAGTTATTCTTGATTTATATCATACCTGGTAGCACAATCTGGCCATCAGCATCCAGAAGCAGGCTCCATTCTCTAGAGAACTTAGAAATATTTCTAAGCTTGTTATTTTTAAACTTGCAGTAACAAACATCAGAACACAGGCTTTTGGAAGTAAAATATTTCCTCCTCCCTAATGAGGGTGTTAAAAGCAGATCTCCCTTGTGTGGTTCTCAAGAACATCCAAAAGTATGCTGAAAATAAGGAAAAAAAAAAAAAGCAAAACCTCCAGTAGTTTGAAGGGCCATAAGCCATCACTTTTCAGATAATTAGTCAACCTCAATCACTGAAGTTCAGGGAAAAATAAAACAGAACAAAACCAAACCCCACTCCCAACCAAAAAAAAACCCACCCACTTTCTACATCAGTTTATCACCAACACAGACACTGTGGAGTGGCTCTGAAGCGTCCAAGGTCAAAGGAGTGTAAGGAGACAGAATACTGGAGTATCTCAAATGCTGATCTAATCTTGTACATTAATTCCCACACTCATTTTTTCATATGAATTAACAAAGCAGAGTTGCCTACAGAAATACTAAGACTCACCTCTTCTCTAACAGCAACACTCTGTTGGTTGCATTCTGTCTATTTATTACAATAACCAGCACTTTACAGGTGCATTAGTTAGATTCAGGTAAATCACATGGCTATTAAAAAAAAAACAACAAAAAACCAACCGAAAAAAAAAAGAACCCACAAAGCAAAAAAAAAAAAAAACTGTCTAAGCTATACTTCCTTGTGGAATATGCAAAACAAAAGAAGAAAAACAGATTGCTGGAGAGCAGTAGCATAGAGGAATTTTTATGTCAGTACCGCAGCCTGACCTCTTGTTTTCCAGGCAAAACAAGACAGGTGTGTGTTCTGCACCACTGCTGAGAACTGAAACAATCTCACAGGATCTACCTGCAGCAAAACAAGATGAAAGCTGCATTAATATTGATTCAGGCCATTTTGACTATTTAACTGATACAACTACATCTCATTTCTTCAGCAGAGGCAAACCAAAAGAGCCGTTACAGGTTGCTCTGGTTACATCCATCCCTTCCTTGGAAAGACAAACCTTCTTGTCCTCAGCTACTATAATCTGCCAAATTCTACCATGAGGGATTACCCATCTTTAGACATTTTGGGCTTATGACATTATGTTCTGTCTTCTAATCCTAAATAAAATAATCACAAAGTCAAACAAACAAGCAAACAAACACCACAACCTCCTCTGTGGTCAGAGCTCATCCAATTCAC
>WHYT01015567.1:0-26119 GCA_009806455.1 Tetrax tetrax | reverse complement strand
AAAAAAAAGAAAAAAAAAAAAAAAAAAAAAAAAAAGAGAGAGAAAAAGGCAAACAGAGCATTTTTAATGCATATAATACCGTGTGTTAATATTGACAGTCAGCTATAGGAGGTTATTGGTACTGAAATAACAATGCTCACAAATTAACAGCCCTAGAAGCCCCACAGATTACATGGGTATCCTCTGTATAAATACTTTTTTTAATTCTTATTTCTATTCAGGTCAAGGCTATGACATTCTAATTTCATTTGAACAATTTAAATCCCATTCTCTGAGGCAGACAATGTGTGAGAACTATGACCAACAGAAGATGCATTTGCTTTATTCTTTGAAATTGAAGTGAAAATTACTTTTGCGTCACTACATTTTAATACACTCTTCCCATGAATATAGACCAGTATACAGACATATATGTCTACATATATAGGTGCAGCTTATTACCATTCTAGACACTGAAAGTTGAGTAAGTCTCATTCTCAACTCCAGGAATTCAAATGGGACAAGACAGAAAACTTTCACTTTTGTTTGCGAGCACTGCATCAACTACGTGTAGTAGTTTTCACTGAGCAGATAGTTTGCCAGTCTCTTCTACTCTGAGAATAAAGCCAGACAATTTTAGGTAGGATAGGACTGGGCTTGCCGGTTAGAGAGAACTCTATGTTTAAAAAGGGAAGCAAGTCAGTAGCTTGTTAATTGTGGTCTTACACCTCTCTTTGAGCCAGCTTTTCCAGGTTCTTACTTGTTGAGTACTACCGTTCCATCCACCTTTTGGGTAGCCAGACAAATCTAAAGTAGCTACAAGTACATTCGTATCTTCAGAAAGTTTATGTTTGTGGGGGAACCCACGGGACACTATTCCCTTCACTCTGAGAAGGCAGCAATCTTCAGAGGTTTTTTTGCTCAAAGCACTCTGCTCACTTGATCAGGCCTGCACCCCCAGGCTGCCTAGGGACTGTAGTCCTAAACCAATTGCTAAGCCAAGGTGATGCAAAAGCCTGGACGTTGAGTGTGTCTTAGTTTCAGTAGGGATGGAGTTCATTAAAAGAAAGTTTTTTCCTCTCAAAGGATGGAGCAGATTCCTGTCTGGTATTGGCTATCTCTGCTCCACGGAAACTGTGAGAATTTACACCAGTGGAGCATCTGTCCCCAGAGAGAATTTATACCCATATTAAGGATTTGCTTCAGAGTTTTGCTGCTTTGCTATAATCCCAGGAAGGCTTGTCTCGCTTAATGTAGAAACGAGCTATGTATTTTCCTCCATTTTTCTAGCACTGCCTTTATGCCATCTCCTTTGTAACAGGAAAACTGCAGCTGACTTGTTTATATTTCCATCAGACAAAGGGTCTCAAGATAATTCCTTAACAAATCGTTTATAAGCCTGCGAGCATACCTGCCAACCTTGATAGGGGAAATATGGCATGCAAAGTACAATGGGTCTGGAGGGAAAGAATACAGAGCAAAGGACCTCCTGACACAGACAGGAGATAATGTTTTCAGTGCGTAGACTCAGAACAACAGGGACTGCTACAAGGTAAGAGCAGTTAGGAAGTCTTTAAGTCTAATGTACATATTGACATCCTGTAATGGAGTAGGTTTGTGAGATAAATGTGTTATAATACTGGTCCTGGGAAATAGCTACGAGTTGAAACGAGTTGACAGGCCTGTACACACGGCTCAACAGACTCATCCTTCCTGGAAACACAGAAGTGAAATTAAGCAAGATCAGAGCTGAGTCTATATACAAATTTGACAATAGCCAAGATAGCTCTTCTACAGCAGAGGTTGCAATATCAGATCCAAGACAAATTAAGCCAATGAACTGATGCCAAACTTCACTTTTACTCTAGTTTGCATGGATTCTTGAAAGCAAACAACCACTTAGCTTTTACCCTCTTACTAGGTTGGCATTCATTAGACACTTTGCATTTTAGTGTAAGCATAAAACAGACCTTTTCAAATAGGTGAGAAAATCAGTTATTCAACTGAATAACAGTTAGATATTATAGAACAGAAAAATACTCCTACCTGAAGCCCCTGAGAGACAAAATGTTAACATCAGTATGAGAGCAAAAGTTCAAAGAAATCATCATAGACTTGTTATCACAGAATATGAGTTAAAGACAGAAAGGGAAAAGAACTGGATCTCACTCTCATGTCATTAGGCTCACTGAAAAAACATGTGGCATGAAACATAAGGAGGCATTAACACAGCGATATTCTAGTATCTCTTGTTACATTTGCTAATTTCTTCCTCCAGGATAGGCCACTGCCAAACTGGCTGTGCTTAGGGCTGGCTTTTTCACATTTATCAATGCTCTAAACCAATGGTTTCAAGAAGGGAGTACATCAAAGAAAGAACAAAAAGCAGGTATACATTTTGCTGATTCAGAAGTACCATTGCCATTTTGAAGGAAAATCTTCACATTTACTATTTAGCCACATAAATTTGAAAACTAAAAGAAACCTGGGATGATATTACTAGAAATTCAATTATAAGACTAGTTTTTAAGAATCATTTCATTTTCTTTAAATGCTACCTTTTGGGGGGGATGAGCTTGTGAAGTGACCCATCCTACTATGAGAACTCCTAAAGCCAGCCACGTGTTATCAAATCAGACACACAGCTAGTCCAATACCTTGGCCTCCCGTACAGCAAAAAAAAATTACTGCTGGGAGAGAAAGTGCCAGAGCGAACCACTTAATACGCTTTCCAGCTTCCCTAAAATCATAGGAGTAATCCTTGCCAGCGGCTCTGATTGAATGAATTTATTTTGGATGCTAATGTAACAGCCTCAAGCACTCATTCTCTTCTCCCTCCCACCAAACCGTCCCGCTCACCTCCATCCAGAGCTGCTTTTGCCACTCCTACAGTTCTTACAGGTTTTCTTTTTACCTCCCCTAAAACTTAGGGTAGAAAGAAACAAAACAGTTCTTTTTACAAACGTGGAGGGTGCTGTAGAAGCGCAATGCGCAGCAGAGCGGTAAGAAGCAGCAGCAAAGGGAGCAGAGTGGCTCAGGACAGCTGAGCATCCCTGTGTGCTCGCTCCAGGGACAGCAGCGGCGATGTCCTGGAGGAGAGAGCAACCGTTCCGCGGGGCTGCACTTTGCTTGGCAGCAGAGCACAAGGAGGAAGTTGCTATATCCAAGGAGATGGGGCTTTTCTTATGGATCTTACATTCTTTTGAAGGTGAAACCTATTTGTGCACTTATATGGGCTTAGCTGTACTGAGGGCTAAACTTTCATCATCTTGGGAAGCAGGTCTTTTGGAACCTGAATGCAGACATCAACTGGACTCTTTGAAACACACTTAGCCCAAGCAATGACTTGCAGTCTGAAATTATCTTTGTTACACCAAAATCAGGCATTGGCCTGCTGTCCTCTCTTCCTAGAGGTATCCTTTTTGCAATGCCCTGTCACATAATTTGAGTTAAACATGGCCATATTGGCTGTCAGAGATGAGCTGGTGTGATGGGATTTCTAAGTTCTGCCTGCACTACCGTTGCTACTGCAAAATTTCACACCCATTCATGCCTGGTCTTGCTTTATTCATCAAAACAATGATCAGTCAAAGAGTGTAAACCAGTTGCAGGTATTTCAACAAAACTTTACCTTTTCTTTTCCAAAGCAAGGCCTCACAATGTTTTCATTAAAGACCCAGAGGGCAAATCAAATGCACTTTCCCATTCACCATCAGCAATAGCAGTTGTGTACCTGAAGTAACAAAGACAGCAGGAGGAAGAGCTGCCTTATAGAACTAACTGAAACTCAGTCCATTTTGAACTTTAATTTAACACTTTCAAAGTGCTGAAATGATTTTGAAAGCCTACATCTCCAAGGAAGTGAACGTGACTTTGACACACAGGTTCCTTAGCCACTGCTGACCTTGCTCCATTTCAGACTAAAGGTATCATGTAAAAAATGAGAGAGTTCTCATTCCTCTTTATGTAGGACTCAACAGAGGATGTGCTTTCTTAGAAACCTTTTTATACTCTCGTTCTTTTATAGCTTATTTCAGAAATAGCAAATTTGTTAAAAAAATAAAGAAACGACTTTGGAAGCCTTGAGATTTTCAAGACATTTCTCCCTACCATAGGGTTTTTTTTTTTCCTTCTAAATGTTATGCTTACTCAAAATATATAAAACAGATCAATAATCAAACAGGTTCAATGAAACAGACAAAACAAAATACACTTCAATGCATTTAATCAGCTTTCACATCCTTATCTCTGATCCCATGAACCTAATCACACTCTAGCTATCTGTAAATATCTTTCAGGCACAAGAGTCTAAACTAAAAGGCTCTGCATGTGTATACACGTGTGTGTAGTGGGACGTTTTTGGTTTGTTTGTTTGTTTGTTTTTTAATACAGTTTGGACCATTTTTCACAGAAACACAGATATTTCCTTCTGCCATCAAATAAAGCCTATATAGTCCAATTTAGTCTAATCCAGAATCCCTGCAAAGAGTCCCTGTCAGACACTTCAGTGGAAAGCGCGCATCCATTGAGCAGAGCTGCCAAAGAGTATGTCTGCCACATCTTCTTATGTACAGTTCTCCAAGAAGCTTCCCAATGCAGGAGGTTAAAACAACTCATCCAAAGTTGGTCACCACTAGTGATAACTCTGTCTAGCCTGAGTGACAGCTTATTATGCCCTCATTCTCAGAAATATCTCCTGAAAATGAGCTTCCAGTTGAAACGCAGGCATTGCATTTCAACTTCTGGAACTTGGAGTTTCCCAAATTTTAATGATAAAGATCTTGCTGCTTGCATAGTATGAGAAGCTCCATATCTACAAATTCATGCAAATCAGACCACAGAAAGGGGACAAACCCAGCAGTTCAGAGTTCTGTTTTCCCAAGACTCTTTTTTTCACATTAAACCAGTGATTCTGTCACTTGAAAACACTTGGAAATAACTGACAAACTGGTATTCCAATTATTACAATCATTACCTTCATTTTCTTTTTACTTGATCTTCCACATAGTTAGTGCACGCTACAGTATTTTGGTTCCAGAATGGGAAATTTGTGCTCAAAATCCATCTTATGCTTATTTTTCTATTTACCAGTATGTGTAATACTCATTCCAACCATAGTCCCTGTGTACTTCTTTAACGAGAATAACTAAATCTAGCATAAAGTCTGATAACTTTATTTTTCTCTTTAGCTCAACACACCTCTTCTCCTGTTCCTCCTCAGACATCTCCTCTTGTCAGAACGAGTATCTATTGCCCCCTTCTAAAAAACCACTTCTGCTGCAAACCAACTCCAAAAGTCACACAGTGTTGCGTTCCTTTAAGCAGTGGAGTAGCCTTCAGAGAATGAACTTTGATACTGTCCCTTTTTGAGACGCCCTGCCTCTGCCACCCCACAACTGTGACCACTTTTCCAATTTACTTTCTCTTCTGCACTGGGAGCCAATTTGTATGATGCAACTTCAACAAAAATAAACCATGCCCTTTGTGTTTCTTGGGTCAAGCATCAATAATTTAAAAAAGGAGCAGCATATCTCAGAGTAAAGCAAAGTTGAGTTTAGAAGTTAGAGAATTTTGTATTCTGCAAAAAGAAAGTGTAAGACAGACATTTGTCAGAAGGCCAGACATTCATGGTTTTTGTCTAAGAAAGAACATTTTATATCTTTTTTGTTTAACAACTTCAACTTATTTTAATCTTTGACATACTTGGAGCTCACAGTATCCCACCAACTGCCACTGTGACATCTGTTAGGGAGGGCAGAAATAATTTGCAGGCTACTGAGAGCTGCTGTGGGTCACAAGACTTTTAAGAGAGGACATGGAAAGAAAATCTGTGGCAAAAAGCTTTCCTCATCCCCATCCTCTGCTAAAAAGCATTGTACATTCTCAGCAAAGATAATGAATCCTCATTAAAAAGTAGCCTCATAATGTAAAAAATAAATTCCCATGTTAGTCAGCTTCTGGAAATTGGTGGAGTCAGTCAGACCTTTACAATGTAAATAAATGCTACTGGGTCAAGCTTAGCTTTTGTTGCTCCAAGACCTGTGTGGCTCACAGAGGTCCATGAATTTATCCTCATAACATTTCTACAAGTAGAACACATAATTCTCAGTAGACAGATGGAAAAATGAGACCTGAAGACTTTGAGGATAAAACACCAAATTTGCTTCAATAAGTCTTAACTCTGTTTTCAGATAAGTGAATAGGAATTTTTGATTTTGATAGCAGAGTTAGGCCTACACTAAGTGCTTCCAAAAACCACATCACAAGCAAATTGCCCAAAGGAAATCAATAGAAAAACTAGGAACTGAACTCTGACCTCCTCAACTTCAGGCTAATGCTAGAGCCACAATGCCATCCTCTCCACAAAGCCATAGCGGTGGTTTATAGCTGCTTTACAACGAACGGTGTTACGGTGCACAGTCCAGCACTTGAGATGTAGGTCTACATGAAACTGTTTTCAGCACTTGAATTCAAGGTCTGCTCTCTCTTGAGAACCACGTTGGAATATAAATCTCAGATGAACAGTTCAAATTAACTCTATATATGTAATTTAGAAAAAAGGCTACTTACATATTAAAAAAACCAAAACAAACCTCTGAAAATACCAAGACGGTCAAAACCAACCAACCAAAACCAGTTAATTAATACGTGCCTCAGATAACCACTGTTTTACAAGAGTGGCTGTAAGGGACTGGATACAAGTGCACTGCCTGTAGGTTTAGATGATGCTAATGCCCTTCAGAATGGTGGCACTTGACTGTTCAATTACTATGCCACCCCAACACTGCACAGCTACTTAAATCAGCACATTCACAAAGAGATACTCATCAACGTCATGGGGTTAACTAAAGGCAAGTGTACTTTAACAAGCTGGATATACTCTTGAGTACATCCAGTTAAGGAAAGAGCTAAAATCATAGAATAATTTCAGTTCAAAGGGACCTTTGAAGGTCATCTAATCCAACCCCCCTGCAAGGGGCAGGGACATCTCCAACCAGATCAGGTTGCTGAGGGCCTCATCCAACCTGGCCTTGAACTTTTCCAGCAATGAGGCATCCACCACCTCTCTGGGCAACCTGGGCCAGTGTTCTACAACCCTCATTGTAAAAAATTTCTTCCTTATGTTCAATCTGAATCTATCTCCCTCTCTTTTAAAACCATTACCCCTCATCCTATCACCACAGGCCCTGCTAAAGAGTTTCTCCCCTTCTTTCCTGCAGGCCCCCTTTAGGTACTGGAAGACAGCTATAAGGTCTCCCTGGAGCCTCCTCTTCTCCAGGCTGAACAGCCCCAACTCTCCCAGCCTGTCCTCATAGGAGAGGTGCTCCAGCCCTCTGATCATCTTTGTGGCCTTCCTCTGGACCCTCTCCAACTGGTTCATGTCCTTTTGATGCTGGGGGCTCCAGAGCTGGATGCTGGCTCAATTATTCCAGATAGGGTCTCACGAGAGCAGAGTAGAGGGGGAGAATCATCTCCCTCAACTAGCTGGCCATGCTTTTTTTGATACAGCAAAGGATGCAGCTGGCTTTTCTGGCTACAGGCACACATTGCTGGCTCACATTGAGCTTCTCATCCACCATCACTCCCAAGTCCTTCTCTTCAGGGCTGCTCTCAATCCATCCTCCACCCAGTCTGTATTTGTGCCTGGGATTGCCTCAACCCATGTGCAGGACCTTACACTTGGCCTGGTTGAACTTCATGACATTTGCATGGGCCCACCTCTCCAGCCTGTCAAGGTCCCTCTGGATGGTGTCCCTCCCCTCCAGCATGTCAACCGCACCACATAGCTTGGTGTCATTGGTGAACTTGCTGAAGGTGCACTCTATCCCACTGTCCATGTCACCAACAAAGATGTCGGCCCCGGTACCGACCCCTGAGGAACGTCACTTGTCACTGGTCTCCACTTGGATATTGAGTCATTGACCACCACTCTCTGAGAGTGGCCATTCAGCCAATTCCTTATTCACTGAGTGATCCATCCATCAAATCCACGTCTCTCCAGTTTAGAGACAAGGATGTCGTGTGGCACAGTGTCAAATGCCTAGCACAAGTCCAGGTAGATGACATCAGTTAGTTGTTCCTTGTCCACCAAAGAGGTAACCTTGTCACAGAAGGCCATCAAGTTGGTTCGGCATGATCTGCCCTTAGTTCATAAGTCTTTGTATAATGCAATACCAGGACCTGTGACTGCAGCAAGCACTAAGTGGTAGGGCATACTGTATAGTAAGGCTAGGTGATCTGTCACCTGCAGTGCAGTCTGCTGAATTATTTAGTCTGTACTGGTTCATAACTCACAACTACACTCTGGGAGTTTAACTAAAACTGCAAACTTCCCATTTAGGTCCTCTACAAACTCGGTTCTCTCATTAAGCTGAGAATGTGACTACTGTCCAGCATACATTATTGTGAAGAAAGGAAGCTTCTCAAGTGAAGACATTAGCCTGTCAAGCAATTCCATTTCCAGTACGCACATGCTGAATGCTGTTATGAATCCAGGTCTTTTGATGCATAACCAGCAGGGTTTACAGCTGCTAAAATATGACTCATACATTGTACAATATCTTTAAATAGAGTCAAGGATGATGGATTCTGGAAGGAACAGACACCTTACCACTTAAAGTGTTTCTCAATAAGAACACTACCTAAAATATCCAAACAATTTTTTTTTTTTTTTTGGCTCATAACTTGCTAATTGAGTGTGTTGCTATCCAAACAAATCCTTTCCAAAAGCGATCTTTCTTAGTCTCTGGTGCTGCAGACTGCTGCACAATGTACTAACCCACTGATCCATGCTGCCTTCAATTTTCTTTGATGCTTTGTATTTTTCACAAGTTGAAGCACAATGTTAACCTTGCAAGTGTAACATCTATTTCTAACATAAGTTACCTCCTGCAATTTATTTGGGCAATTCTCCAAAGACAGCACTCTACACATGGAGACCTTCTACGTGCATACCATGCCTAAAATAAATAAATAAATAGACAGATAGATAAATAAATGTCAAACTTTAAATCTCGTTTTGAAGACAGATCACGTTATCTCATCAGCTGGAGACTACATCAATGGTTGTGACTTAGTCGCTTTATAAAACATTCTCCGAACCTCAGATGAGAGGCACGTTACACACAGAAGATAGTGTGTGCAGGAAATATACATTATATATCTACAAAATGGGCCATATCCCACTGCCACTAAAATTGATGGGAGTTTTGCCATTCACTTCAATGGGATCAGCAGCAGTACATAAAGATGAATTGGCTATAAGCGCACACACTGGTGCTTTATGGGCGTGACAATATAAAAGCCCTGTGAGAAGTAATGAAATGAATTATAACAGTGCTGGGTATGTCAATCTTCCTTCTTTTACCTTCAGTTTCTGTATCAGGAACATTAAACATTTCCCTGGTTAGCCATAGAATCATAAAAATTACAGATAAAAAAGTACTATTAAGTCTACTTCATACCAACACAAAATTATTCTTCCCTGTACCTTTCCAAATCCTCTGTGCATCTTAGTTTTACACCACACAAGTGTTCTGGTATCTTCTCCCCCTTGTAAAGAATTCTTCCATCAGCTACTTAATCACATACTCGGCCAAGCTAGATTTTTCCTAGAAAATAAATCAACAAAGCAAAAAACTCTACCAGAAAAACATGATACATCACTCCAAATTTTGTCTTACCATCTTATTTTACTTTGGGACAATTAAAAATATACTTTCTGAGTACTCTATCAGTTACATATTTCCCTGCTTTTCATAGCCCACCACACCTAAATGCAGGCAGTAATAGCTGCTCATTTGTTATTGGTGTGATGGCAAACACAAACATGAGGCAGGGAGGTGAACTGATCATTTAGTTCTCTGAATTTTGCGTAAAGGGATTCCAGAACCATATTCCAGTGGAGACAAAAAACCTGAAATCTTGGAGGTAAAGTTTTAGCGGTTTACAGCAGACATATTGGAGACTTACCAAAGCAGGGAGCTGGAACTGATACGGGAGATCCTTTTCAATAGTATGTTCATAAGACACACACTATGCCAAACCTCGATACAGGCACTGCTTCCTTTGTCAGCCAGACAGAATGAGGAGTTTGGGGCCACAGTTATTTCTGGGCAAAATCTAATTAAATGTTCAGTCCAGACACCAACATTTAATTCTCAGTAATACACACATGCTTGTCTTACAGTTCTTAGTAAAAGTGAAATAATTAAAAAAATAAAGCTATCATTCTGTTATTAGTTTCATGTTGCTCTCTGCCCATCCACTCCCTAATTAGTTACTACACTTGTGGGCTTTACTGTGTTTTAGATAAGGCAGAGAGGAGCAGTCATCTTCCTCTTTTAAATTAGGATGTTTAATGAGCACTGAGTACTTTAAAAAAAAAAAGGGAAAAAGTGAATCTAAAATACACACAATGTTTTCATACACCTTCAAACCAAGGGACCTTGAGCAGGTTAAGATGCTACAAGAACACCTATTCAGAGACAGAAGTTTTGCCCTGTTAGTCTGTGCAGTACTAAAGCCCATCACAAGATGGTTTGAAAGCCATTCATTCGCAGAGTCTCACTGAAGCAAGACACGCACCTCTAAAGATCTCTGCAGTAGCAAAGAAAGTTACCGGAGACAAAGGGAGACTCAGGAGGAGTCATGTCAGGGCCCACACCAGACACAGGTGCTGCTATACAAGAATTACAAGAGAATAGCAAGGGTGACCTAGACACAGCAAAAGGTAACCCAAATCTCTTTCAGATGGCTGTGAGAGGTACCCTGGCACGGCATGTAAATGAGCCTCTTGCCTGTTTTGACTGCTCTATTTGATTAGCCTTCTCAGAAGTAAGGTCAGGCCAAACAGTTATGGTCATTAAAGATGAAAGCCACACATCAGGGAAGCACCATTTTGTACAGAACAAAGTAAGAATGTCACTAATCAGCTGAAGAGCTAGTCTCATTCCAATTTGGGTAGCTGTGCTGCCTTCTAGTGCTTTCATAGAATCATAGAATGGTTAAGGTTGGAAGGGACCTTCAAAGGTCATCTAGTCCAACCCCCCTGCAAGGAGCAGGGACATCTCCAATCAGATCAGGTTGCTCAGAGCCTCATCCAACCTGGCCTTGAACGTTTCCAGCGATGGGGCATCCACCACCTGTCTGCGCAAACTGTTCCAGTGTTCCACCACCCTCAGTGTAAAATTTTTTTTCCTAATATCCAATCTAAATCTACCTCCCACTCTTTTAAACCCATTACCCCTCCTCCTATCACCACAGGCCCTACTGAACAGCCTCTCCCCATCTTTCTTGTAGGCCCTCTTGAGGTACTGGAAGACAGCTATAAGGTCTCCCCAGAGCCTTCTCTTCTCCAGGCTGAACAGCCCCAACTCTCATAGGAAAGGTGCTCCAGCCCTCTGGTCATCTTTGTGGCCCTCCTCTGGACCCTCTCCAACTGGTCCATGTCCTTCTTATGTTGGGGACTCCAGAACTGGACACAGTACTCCAGGTGGGGTCTCACCAGGGCAGAGTAGAGGGGGAGAATCACCTCTCTCGACCTGCTGGCCACGGTCTTCTTGATGCAGCCCAGGATGCGGTTGGCCTTCTGGGCCGCAAGGGCACATTGCCAGCTCATGTTGAGCTTCTCATCCACCAGCACTCCCAAGTCCTTCTCCTCGGGGCTGCTCTTGATCCATTCTCCATTTATCTTCTTTGAGAAAAAACTTAGTTTTGCAACAACTACTGGAGCATTTCTTACTATACCATTGATTATTACCTGTGATTTTAGGGTAGCAGGTCTGTTCCCTTTTCCTCTGTCACCATGAAGGGTTACATCACCATGACACACTGGTACGTGACCACAGTACTACTATGACCATAGGACCAAGGCAAAGTGAAACAGCAGGGAAGAATGTATGTAAGTGACCACCTCAAGGACAGCTGTAGGGAGTGGAAATTCCTCAATGAAATACAAAGACTGGCACAAAACCCAGGATTACATTCCATCCCTTCCTCTCAGGAGTAGTTGTGACTTTTTGATCAGGGCATTTTATTTGGTATTACCTGAAACACATTTTTAAAATAGAGCCACAGGAGCTTTATGATGCCTGCCCTTGTTGAAAACTATGTACAACTACTAAGAAAATAAAACATAGCGAGGCCATTAGGCCTTGACCTCAAATCTTAGGAGGCAGCCAGGAAGATCAGCCAACGAAAGCATTTTCTGACAAATGTTTCATGATTGCTATAACCTGTCTTATAAAAACCTGTCTTTAGTAAGAAATTGTGTGGTGGGGACACAGTAGCACCATCTAAAAGCTAAGACTGCATACACACTGTGCTTTCTGATCCAAGTTTGACAAACTGATAATAACTTAAAGTTTCACTTTTACCTGACTTTCTACCTAAAAGATAAGTGACTACACTAACATGTGTTGTTCAAGTTTCCCCTGGAAACTTCTCATTTACGACCAATATTGCATAAAGTTAAATCAACTTAGCAGCAAAGCCATATTCTACTACAGAACAGACAACTTAAGCCAGATCATTCTCCAAATTTCCTCCCACCAAATCGATTTTTCTCATGGGAACACTGCACTGATACAGCCATGCATTTAGCAAGAAACAGGTACCCACGCTCTGTTTAAGTGCTCATAGCTAATTTTAACTACCCTGCACATTTAAAGCAAGCCCTCTGCAGTTTTCATGATTGATGTCCTCAAAAGACGTTTCTCCAAAGATGGCCAAATGAGCTAAGGGGATCTTCCCCACGCCAGCACAGGTAACTGTGGCTCCCACTCCCCACCAACAGAATTCTCCTCTCCTCACCACCCCGACACTCACATACCTTTTCCCGCACAGGGTGCAGCATTGCTGCTATTTCTTGATAAAAGGCATGGCATCTCTTCTCCAGCATTTCACATTTTTCTTCCACTGGTGTAAGTCTTGATCTTTTCATTTTACCCTTCTTTCATTGTGCTTCTCTTTGCACATCTTAGTAACAAAGCCAAGAGTTCGTTAGTCCCCTAGTTGGCTGTAACACTCCACAGCCATTTGTGTGTAATCCGTTTTTCCACTCTATTCCACAGTGGAGAATGCTTTTGACAAGCCATAATTGAATTGTGTCAGATGTCACTGAATAAAGGATAAAATTTGGCCTTTATATAAGGCCTTCATTTCTTATTGTGGCAACCCTCATGAAACTAACATGGAAATTACTTTTCGTACGCTTGAAAAGGGAATGGCAGAAAAGCACGATAGCATTTGAGCTACAGATATCTCTGCTGCCCCTGAGGTATTCTGGCACTGATGGATGCTATGCATAATATGATTGTGAGTAGTTGCACAAACAGTTTCTTAATTGTCGTTATTAGAGATCATACAGATTTCTCTGCCTATTCTGCAATACAACAAAAGTGGTCATTTTTTTTTCCTTCATCTTGCTCACCTGCCCTTTTCCCGGGGCTGCAATTTCCTCTGCGTTAGAGAGGCTTACTTGTTTGCTGCTCCATTTCCATCAGCGTTGTTCATGAAAGAGGAGGCAGGACGTAGCAGAGGAATTAACTTACTGCCTGGGAAAAAGGTGTAAAAAGGGAAAACATCGCAGCCTTGTCCTGAAGGTGAGCAGAAGTCATCTTTGGACATCGGAAGTACCTAAGAGGTACCTGAAGAGACCCGAAACCTTTTCAAGAAGTACCCTTGAGTGGAAGCTGCTTCCTCATGTGTGCAAACCTTGCCCCTTGTCTCTACAGGCATGCCTCCCATCCTTTCTGCTTTTCCCTTCTCACTCCCTCTCCCTCCACATGTGCTTACCAAATCCCGGTCACCAGCCAGAACCGATTAGAACAGAATAAAAAAAAAAACTCTGCAGCACTCTGGACTAGTTTTGACCTGCTACAAAGCAAAATAAGTATCACTTATTAATTAGCCTCATTTTATCCTCCCTTTTTGGTGCATGTTCAGACTAGCTGAAAATAAACTCCAGGAGTTCAGCAAAGGGTTATGCAGAACTCAATGCAGCTTTTACACACGTCAGGAAGCCTTGCTGCATAATTTAGGTCTAATGCAATGCATTTCACAGGGACTTGCCCATATGCTGAGATTGAGCGAAGTTCAGTTTTCAAGGATCCGTCTGCTCTTTCTGTGATTACCTAGCCCACATTCTCCTCGACCAGTCAGTTTAACCACATAGTTTAATTCCATCCCTGAGTAAGTTACATTCTTGGCTTTTCATTTCAATTTCCACAGGGCAAATAAAACTGACGGAAAGGGTTTTGACAAGGGTATTGTTACTTCATCCAGGAGCCCGAGATGACTCCAAATCTGGATATTACATTTAATGTTTCTGGGACAGATGCTGTTAGGTCTTTTCATAGGAACACAATATCATCTGCATACATTAGTAACTTCTGTGCCTCAAATTGCATATGCTTTATATCCTCGTAAATTTTCAGTGACACTGCTGACAATTTAGTACTACAGGGGCATCTCAAATATTTCCCATCGCACAGCAGGGGAAAGGGTAGCTGTGGAAGCTCATGCACCAAAGGGGCAGTGCACTTCATGCACTTCTTGCAGCAAAAGACGCAGCAGTGAGATACTGCTCTGAGGGCAAACTGACCAACCCATCCTCCTCTCACTCTCAGAAGCCTGAAAAACCCAAGCTACCACTCATGATCAGCATCTACTTTCAGGCAACTAAGATTTTCTTCAGTTCAGCTGACATGGTTCTGAACTCTGTCTGCCCTCTCACTGCTCTAGATACTACAGGCAGGACCTTCCCAGCAGCCACAACGCTCAGAGCGGGGACAAACACTGAGGGCTCCATGACCAGGGGTGTACTGACAGAGGATCAGCAGGAACGCAGAGTCGAGGCTCATCAGTGCAACAAGGTGAGCAAGGAATAAAGGCAGTGAAAAGTCAACTGAATTTTTCAGAGACAAAAGGCAGTTCAGTCACAGTTGTAACAAGTATTTCTGAACTCACAGCAACTGAATCACTGGAGAAACTCATGTAGTACTGCATTTCCAGCGTGGTTACATGGAGCTCCTTATAGAAGACCTCAGGCAATCAACTCTATTCCGGCGTTTGTTAACGAGGTGCAGAAACACCAATTTGGTAGTTTTCACAGTATTTACAAGTTGATATTCTTTTGTATTCATAAAAAAAAACCCAACCAAATCTGCATTAACAAGTCATGTTTGTGACTGCAAAAAACTTATAATTACATATATACACAAAGACATACACATAAAATAAATATATAAATGTACACAGTTTCTCACACACACAGTTCCACACAAGCAACTAATCTACCAGAAAAAAAAACCCTCTCTTCTCCTCCTCCTCACCATTCCTTAAAAATAATTATTATATGCTTCATCAGGGAAAGACTCCTCTTTGCTCAGAGAGGGATGAAAGGGCTCCATTCTACTTACAGACAAGCACTCCATCTAATACACACACTGTTACATGATACACTCATTGGTGTAATTCAAGCACTGCTGGGTCCGAAGTTTTTGCACCTGGCGCACAGGCAGTACACAGGCAGACACAGTTTGCGCGTGCGTAGGCATGAACACGTGCACATATGTCTATATATTTATCCGTAGCATTGTGTAGGAGAATTGAGTGAACCTAAAAACATCATCAGCATATTGTTCTCACTGGGTGTTGTGGTTTTGTTTAGTGAGGGGGGCCTAAGGACAACTACGACACTGGGACTCTCTTTCCTTACACACCACAAACAGGATATCATGAATTCACGTAACAGTTCCCAACTTCGTGGATAAACCACTTCTCCAGATTGTCTGTTTTGCTCATCATGACTGTAATTATGTAACAAAACTCCCTAAATACTGTGCCATTATTGCAGTTATTAATCATTCTGCTTCTGTTTCAGATATGTGCTCTAGAGCCTGCTGGATATACTGCATTATGCCACAAAATGAGTACCAAAGCTAAACACATCTAAATCTACTGTTTTAAGGACATTTCAATATAATTTACTCTTTCAATTTATATTTTCATAACCACAAACATATAAAAAAAGAAAACGCTGGTGTCCGTACAGCTGCTGACCTTCACGACTGTAAACAAAAGACAGATTTAACAAGTAAACAACTTAGCAAATATGAAACCTGTTTTGCCACTGCTTGGAATAGTCAGCGCTTAAGATGACAGACTCTGCATACAAATCAGTTCTTACTGGAAGAAAGACTTCTAGACGTGTTTGAGAGAGAATGCAGGATTTCCATGACTTCGGAAGCAGGCACCACTCAGACCATTTATTTTAAAATATTTGGTATTAAAACCAAATTAGTAATTAAAAAAAAAAAAACAAACCAGAACAAAACAACAGTGCAAAAACCCACCACACAGGCCTATTCTAGGATATAAATCCATTTAAGAGCATCACCTTGAAAACAACACAAAGCTCCCATGACTTCCTAAAAACTTCACAGAGGCCCACAAGTGCACAGTAGAAGACACATTCTGTATTTTAAGCTAAATTAAGCATCTATCTTCCTTTTTATTAGGCAGCAGCTGATACAAAACTGCAATCTTCTAAATTCAGTTGCCTTGGACATGTTCATATACACATACTGTATTAGAAAAATATTTATTTATTGTATATCTCTTGTAAAAAAAAACCTAACAGGTGTCAGGTAGACTACATTTTCTTTAATTTAGCTACGTACATTGGACCCCATGCTCTCCCTTTCTCTGGGAGAACCAGAAGTTCATGCTGTTGTGTACCACTGAGAAAAGTGAATTCCTGAGAAACAGCTTTGGCCATCTCACTTATGTCTACAGGCATAACATTACTGCAGGAGTTCAGAATGAGATTTATTACATCGCTGTTTTCTGCCTTTGAGAGAGTGCATGTAGAATAGACCAACGATCCACCAGGACGCAATGCTTTAATAGCAGATCTGCAAATAACAACAAAAAAAAAAAAGAATTGGCATAAGAAGTGACATACTGGGGGTGGGGGAACATGTAAAGACACATAAATATAGAAATCTAAATAGGTATAAATAAATATGAGAAAACTAACATATCCTGCTAAGACATTTTCATGATAATTGACAGTTCAGGAAACTGCCTGCAACAGATTTTTGCCTTCTCATTTATTAACGTATTCTCAGTTAACTGAAGGTATTTATTGTCCCAGTGACATGCAGAAAGCAGCATCCACTTAGAGTTGCAGAATATACTTCAAACACATACATGTGCAGCAGAACTGTGAAAATGCTGTGATTGTGCACACAAAATGGGCTATAGCACATCAAAAGTGCTAGTTAGATACTCAGCCAGCTGCTTGCGTGAACAAATATCAGGCTGTACAGTTGCAGTAACAGCCTACAATAATTACTGGGCTGTAATTTTACCAACATTTCTGCAATTTCCACAGCTTATTTGGAAGGTAAGAGGACCTGAGGTTTTCACTGAGCCACTATTCTTCAACCTGATTTCCTAAGGAAATACAACTTATCGATCACACTGTCTGTTTATTAACCTGTTGACAAATTTTGACTAAACAAAAGCAAAACAGTGGCTTAAGATTCCAAGTTTCCTGAAATCTTCATGGCTACTGGTGAAGCCTGTACTGATGGACAGAACAGAGGTTCTTTTTCACTTCCCCACTGAAAAGAAGTTTAAACAGACTATTTACTTTCCATTAAAGCAAATCTGCAAAGTCCTTTTTCAGACAGATCAAATATAATGTGAGAGTATAGAAATAAGATATGCAATCCATATTAATCTACTGAAAATTAAAAGAGTAAGGAGGGAAAAAACCCAAATCTTGCATCACATAGCATTCTTCAAAGCCAGTGCCACCACATAACTGAAAGAAGAAGCTACACCAAAAGTTCATTTGCTATTAAAATGCTCTCTTAAGATAATCCCTTTTAATCATCCACTTTGGAACCTTCAAGGACATAACGTCTCAAAGACTGAGTTGTAAGCTAGTATTCAAACACACCATCTCACTGCTTCTGGAAAACAGATACAATTACTGGGCTGAAGCAAATACCACATTAAAATACAATTGTTCCCTAAACAAAACTTATTTCGTTTAAAAAGAAGAGAATCTGAACAGGTGAATGCTGTTACTCAGCTTGTGAATATCAGAGTGACAACAAGGTAGGTGTTCAGGGGACTGCAAGTGTGTCAGTGGGAATTTAGCAGGTGCACAAGGGCGGGGTAGATACTGGAAGCATGGACTCATGGAGCACAATGACACACACAGTCATACTGTATGGAGAGACAGTGAATAATCTTAGACTGGTAGATATTACTGACAATACTGCATTGATATCTTCCCCCTCCCCCAAAAATATACAGGGAAAAATAAAAAGAAGGGAAAAAAAAACCAAAAACCAAAAAACCACCCCATATCCTCAAACCAGATGAGATGAGCAGCTCCCAAATGAAGCAAGCCTGATACAGAGCCTAGATAAACAAACACAATGCCACTGAAACAGCAATTCCTCCAGAGGCAAGCTGAGGACTTCCTAAGGATAATATCTGAACAAAAACAGTTGAGAAAGGAAAGAAGAAAACACAAGGCAAAAAAAAGACAAGTCATTTTAACAGGATTGGGGCTTTTCAGGAAAAGAATCAATAAAGAAAAGTCTCATCACAAGCAGGATCAAAGCAGATCACAGATCAAAGCTACTCTGAAAGTCCTGTCCAAAACAGTAAGGAAACAGCAGGACAAGTGACTGTTTCAGACAGAGATAATACAACTCTGTTCACCTTCCCAGGTGAAAACTCCTGCGTATTATACCCAATTATTTCTCTGAGGAGCATACACATTATCTTGTTCATTTCTTCTATGAGTCTTGATTATGTTAATCAGCAAGCCAAGTACATATTTTACTGGAGTCTACACTACTTCAATTTTAGTTAGCATAAAAGAACAGAGCGCTCTCAACAGATGATGCTCAAAGAAAAATCAGTGTTTAATGCCTCTGTTGTATCTGTCTTCAGTAAAAAGGTAGAAAGTGAGCAGATGGCTAGCCTATTTAGCCTGAGTGAGAAAGCAGTTCAAGTTCAGCCTCTTACAGGTAAAGAACAGGTTACAGAGTACTTAGGTAGTCTGAATACTTCCAATTTAACCGGGCCTAATGGACCCATTCTAGGATACCTCCAAAATTAGCTATAGCTATCACAAAACTTCAAGCTTATCTCAGATCTCTGAGTAGCTTTTGAGAGTCTGCAAAAGTGTTTAAGAATGTTTTAGACACAGGTTGATATGGGACAACATTTACAACACCACCCTGAGACAGTAAAATAAAGCAAGTGTAATCCTAACATCCCTACCAGATCTCATTTTCTAAAATTCTGCAGTTACCAGCACATATTTGAATTGCCCAGATCCAGATATTCATCTTTCTTCCCCTCCAGATTCCAACACGTATATACTCCTTAGCAAGCTACAAAAGCACCGGTACTGGACCCGAGGCCCTAAGCTGTTTCCACCGTCTCTCCAGACACCTTCCTTGTTTGCAGCCATCCTGCTGTGGCTGCAGCTGTCCGTTTAAAAGGGCAGGACTTACGCTGCTGCTCCCTGGCATACCTGAGCGACAACAGTGTGCCCAGATGTCTAGAAGGTAACTATCATAAAGCAGAGCAGGAAGGTACCACCTTCCCTTCTCATGAACCACAAGCTAGCAAGAGAACCACACACTGATCCTCTGGCTCCTTGGACTCATACCAGTTCTGGAAAACATAAACCCACGTTTTTTCCTCCATGTAGTAGTTGCTTGCATTCTAGCTTTCACATTAGAACTCAAAGAGAACACAGCGGAAGTCTAAACGGGCTCTCACAAAGCTGAGCTAATCCTCACAGTATTATTAGAAAACATCTACTTTACTCATTTTCATAGAATTTCCCCCTTCAGCTATGCATACAGGAATCCTGAGCCATGAGAGGGCAGCTCATTGGCTTGGAACTATAGAAGTGCTTTTGGCATCATAATCATAGAACGGGTTAGGCTGGAAGGGACCTTAAAGATCATCTAGTTCCAAAGCCCCTGCCCTAGGCAGGAACACCTTCCACTACAGCAGGTCTCTCAAAGCCCCATCCAGCCTGGATTGAACATTTCCAGGGATGGGGCATCCACAACTTCTTTAGGCAACCTGTTCCAGTGTCTCAGCACCCTCACAGGAAAGAATTTCTTCCTTATGTCTAATCTAAACCTACCTTCTTCCAGTTAAAAGTCATTAACCCTCATCCTATCACTACATGTCCTTGCAAAAAAATCCCTCCCCAGTTTTCTTGTAGGCCCCCTTTAGGTACTAAGAGCATCAAGATGTACTTTTAGCATACCTGTTAACTTTACTCATAGAAGCAGATAACGGCAACTGCTTTCCTACCTATAAGATGGATAATACATGAACATTTAAACAAGTGAGAAAATATTTGTACCATGTAAAAGCAAAAAAACATTAAAGGTAAAAGTAAATACTGAAAAAGTAGATAAGCTACAGCTTACAGGGTTAAAAGCCTGGATACTTGCTAAGTCTCCTTTTCTTACCATATATAGCCATCCAAGACAACACTTTCAAAGGCACTCTGCTCCTACAACTGAGTCACTGGGGCAGTGATTCAGAGGAAAGAGCAGCACGGGCTTCTGAATGAAATCCTGAAAATCTCACATCAAAAACGCCCTAACATCAAAGCCTCCTTAGCTTAGGAATCTTCACTGGCCCGTGCCCCAAAAAGGTCAGGCTGCTCAGTCCAGTCATCTTTATTCTGAGCCTAAGACATGAATTAAAATATCTACAGAGGATTACTTTAGGCTGCAAGGTTAATCAATGTATCTATCCATCTTGTCAAGTTCAGCAATGGTTGTTTCAGTGGCTGTGTTCAAAGTCAACCGGCCGCCATCCCTGATTAAGCCGTGCCTGGCTTTTGATAAACCTGCACTGAGCTGCAAAATTCAAAGTGAAGAAGTGCTGGGCTCAAAGTCACAAGGTGATATTGAGCTGGGCTAAACAGATTCAGGGAGTTTGGTCCCCTTGTCATCAGCATGACACAGAATTCATTCATAAGAGAATCTGCTCAAATAAAATTAAGAAACTACTCTTCCTCTATAATCAACGGAGGGAAACAAGCTTATCCAAGGGGTAGGTCAGACCTGGAGCATAACTTACAGACATCTAGCAGAACTCACCACTGCTACTATGACTCTACCATCTTAGAATGTAAGACTCCTCTTACATTAGGTATCTTGATTATCCCCCAAATCCTTACTTAAAGCTTGACTCTCAGCAGAAGGAATTTGGTGCCTATTATAAGATATTTTGTAACTTCCAAAAATGGGCTGCAAATCTAGAATGATCCAAAAGGATGCTAGGGCAGAAGACCCTAAAATATTTTTTCACCTTCCTTTTATTATAATACATTGTTTAAAAGTAAAATACATTAATAAACATGAAGGTCATCTGTACCACTAAGAGAAAAATAACTGCAGATTAATTACATTTAAGTAAAGAACTAAAAGTTTCAGTTTAAATATAAATCTAGTTATACTTAACTTTACCTTTTTAAATTCAGATATATACATACACCTTAATGAACTTTACATGTTACAGGCACTAATACTGCAAAGTTTCAAGTTTCATATGGAGAAACATAAGAATACACTTTAAAAGCACAAGAAACTTTTCCTGGAGACTCATCACTTGTCCACCTTTCCCTAAAACCATTTTTCTTTTAGGAATATGAGAACCACTTAGTACTTGCAATCAAGACCCTAAAGAAGCAGCACCACTGTCGGCAGCTGACATGTGTAACTCAAACTTTTACGTTGCATGCTATCACACTACACTACTGCAGAAGTGTGAGATTGTTTTAGTGCCATAAGATAGCCAAGGCACAGCAGAAAACACTAACATTGGCGAAATGCATGACAATCCATTCCATGCCCTATTTACCATGTAAGGCCTGTAGACCAGATCTCCACGGTTAGTTCCTCCAGGAGATGATATAAAACAGTGTGCTAAAGAAGCAATTACATTCTAGAAGTTCAAGGACTATTGCATGCTTGTCACAGATGACATACATGCTAAAAAAAAAAAAAAAAAGTCAGCTTTTTTTCTGAGGTTCTGAACATAACTTTAACACATATCAGAATATCACAATTTAAGAGACTTCAGTGATATCAGATAGTCCAAAATTTTAATATTTTCAAATCATCAACAGCTTGGAATCACAATATCCAGGAAACTGCAGGACAGAGTGAGGTTCACTGGCACATCATTCCGTAGAAACTTGTCTGATGCTTCTCCACACTTGCTTTAAACTATTGACATTGTAACTTTATAGCCATTGAATCCACACTTACACCTTTCCAACATCTAAGTGCAAGACATATCTGTAATCCAAACAGAAGGGTGGTTGATGTCTATCCCATTCAGGAAGCACTCTAAAACAATTTAACACATGCACACTGCTCCCCTCATAAGTCTAAATGAGTTTCTACAAAAAAAAAAAAAAAAAAAAAAAAAAAGGCATTAGCAATACTTTAAATACTTGATATTTTTGCAGGGTGTGTCTTTGGATACAGGTTCAACGGCATGCACGGTACTATGGAAGTCATAGGTACACAAGAAGCATTAAAGTAATCAATCCTAATCCTTCGTATTACAGGAGTACTGGATAAAATTTTTTAAAGAAATACGTTGATTTAGTGTATTTCTCAAGATTTATTTGAAATCTAACAATGGAGAAGATGCTATCAATAAATTAGGGAAGGAGTAGTATTATTATTTCATATCTCAGGGAAAAAAGACCACTCTAGAGCCATGCAACAACTATAAAACCAAAAAAACCCTTACATGCAACTAAAATGTAGTTAGTCAGAACCCAAAAAGAGGATTACTCACACTTACAGAAAATTAAGCATGATAGTCTGACATTTTGTTCATTCTAAAAATCCTGGTGTCTCAAACATCCTTTTAAAAATAGGCAGACAAGAAATACATATTTCATACTATAGATAGCATCTGCATGTCCAGCTTCCTCCTCCTGTGCTTGGGTTTATGTTGCATGCCATTAGAAGGGTCAGCATTAATTATGTTAATCATTCAACCACTTTCAGTACTAAAGTAAAAAACTACATATATTTTAGGGGAATTTTAAAATTATACAACACTTCAACAGTGCCATCTTGTGGCAACTGGGATGCATTTCTGCTCAATATGCAGGCTAATGTCTGATCAGAATAAAAACTGCCAACCCTTTTATAATCTATTCAAAAAAGAAAGCATCTCAAGATGCATTTGCTTTTATCCTCAATCCTTTTCTTTTTATTGACTAAAGAGATCACACATTTTCTTCTTCCTCGTACAAGAATTCAGATAAATCATTGTAATATGTCCTGCTTTTTCTTTTTCCTCTAAACCAAGTCAAAACAATAAGGAAATTCCTCCTGTGTCAAAAAAAAAAAAAAATTTAATACTTTGTGGCAGGCAGTGACAGAGGTGCACAGGAGATAGAGACACTAGTTCAAGTATTCTCTCCATAGCCCAAGCACGTACTCCCTCTGCTCCTCTCTAAGTAAACTTTGCTCCTGTGGAGAGAGACACTGCAGTTCTGCATAACACAGTAGCCACAGGAGAAACACGAAGTGAACTGCTTTTTTTCAGCATTAGATTGAACTATAAGTAAAAGTAGACACAGCCACCAAAAAAAACCCCTAAAAACAAATACAACAAACCCAAACACTCTACCTTATTCAGCCCTAGTCAAAATTTGTCCCAAAAATTCTGATAAATAACATTTCTATAGCAAACAATTTTACATTCTTCTAAAGCAAAGACTGAACCTTCAGTTTTATGTTATTGAGCTTTCTCCTCTAAAGCGTGTTGAGTCCTGAAACACTCATCCTGTTAACACAGGGCTATGAGATATCCTTTGCAATACCAGAACTGCAGTGCCTTTGTAATGGTAACAGATTAGTTTATCCCCCAGTCTCAGATTTAAGAAGTGACAACGCAATGCTGAAGAATTTTGCTTCCACTCTCAGCACCGCAGCTTCGTCGTACACTCACATGCTGTGTTTCCACACACTCGGTATCGCCAACAGCAAGGCTGTTTCCAGCTGGCTAGCCTCCAGCAGCCAGAGGCAGTCCACTTCTCCTACTGTGACAAACCTTCCACTGTTTATTACCTTCTTACCTTATACACTCTCAGAGGTCAATCTCCCTTCCCAACTTAAACTTACTATTTACAAGAAAAAAAAACATATACAGCCCAAGCAGAACCTTCTCAGCTAGAGAAAGGAGAATGAAAGATTTCTGAAGCCCACTACAGACTTTGCCACGGAGCTTCAGAGTCAGTGTTCTTCTTTACAGCTTATGAACCACAACTATACATAGGAAGAAGGTCTGAAGGTGAAATGAAAACAAAAATTTGGGTCTGAATTTAGATCTGTGATGTCAAAACAGCTACCAAGCTGCTGGGTGGCTTACTTGTTTATTCGTGCATTTATTTATTAATTCAATAATCTTTCTTTTGCAATGTATCATAAGGGACTTAATCTGTAAGTTACTCACAGGGCACAGTCAAAGGTATAAGGAACCAGGCAGCACCTAAAATCAGAAACTGTTTATTTTAACATCTCTGATTAAACACAAAATGGAGCCACAGCACTCACTCACTGTGAAGAAATTCAAAACAACCATGAGTCTAAAAAACTTAGTAAAATGACTCATGCCTCCAGCAATATAAGCAAGTGTTTGGGGAATAGCACAGCAAAAATACGTCACATTTAAGCATATAAAACTAGAACAAAAAACAAAGGCTCCTTGTCCAGCCAACAGCTAACTGTTTTCGTCCAGAGGGGCAAGGAAGCACAGAGAGGGAACATGGTTTGCACAGCAAGACACCGTGAAGAGTATGCCCGATTTGGAGCCTGGGGCCAGCAACCTATATAAACTATTCAGCTTTTCCAAAGTGGAAAGCAGTTAAAGAAGGAATCACCCACACACATAACTCACAGAATATTTTCTGGTTCAACAGTTGCAATTCTAAAAAATTCCCAGTGGGGCTAATGGACTCGATGGTTATGGATACTGAGTGGATTAATTGGTCTGCTACAAAAGAACAAGAGGAAAAATTCCAGGGAAAGAGCCAGTGTAGAGAAGCAACCTTGAGTATCACTTTCCCAGCCTTCCCATGTTGCTTCTTTCCCTTTTCCACAGAAAATGGCATCTACTTCACTTTCTCAGCTCACCTCCCTCCCTCCAGTACCGCAGTTCAGAATCCCCTCAGGCCATTCCAGAACAGCCCTGAACTTCATCCAGGGAGCTCCTGTGCAGGAGCGCAGCACGCTCTGACATGGAAATCTGTGGCACAAAACAGCTGCTGGACTCCCTTGGACTTCTCCTTCCCCCATGACAACCAGCCTCAAGCAACTCAAGCAACTTCTATGATTATAAATTTATTTAAAGCTTTTCGGTGAAAAGAGAGGTGACACTCCTGGAAGAGGAGTATCAGGATGTACTAAGTGTGTACTTAGTACACACCATGTGAAAAAGACTCTTTCAATAAATATATGACTATATGTGTTCTACGAAACCATGTCACTAATTTTCACATACCAGAGAAAACAGAGCAGCTTAAGGTTTGTTATATTTGTGTCCCACATTTTCACCAAAAGTTTTAACATTTATTCCAAGCAAGATATATTTTCAAAGTTCTGGAGTGGAGAAAATAAAGTGGGTCCTGTGGAGTAGCCTTTCAAGACTTAAGTTGCCAATTCTACCTGGTGATTTAAGGGAAAATGTCAATCTCATTTTACTTCCCACATGTGCAGATTGGTAAACCACCATGCAAAGTGGTTGCATGACCAGCAGTCTCTGCTCTGGGACGGAAGCAGCAAGGTAAACACAAATCAAAAGCTTTATGAAGCTGCTTGCACAATACCTGGTTGCTTACATATGACATTAACTAATGGCTTAAGTACCCTATAGTTCAGAAAAATAGGCTCAGAATATTAGGGTTGAGGGGTTTTTTTTATTTTTCCTTCCAAGTAAAAGCATGTGCACAATCCTCCTTCCTTCCAAACTCTTAAATGAGAAAGAAAAAAAAACAAACTCAAAACTTCTGGTAACCTTGTCTTGAAAAAGATGAGCC
>WHYT01015566.1:273661-305360 GCA_009806455.1 Tetrax tetrax | reverse complement strand
GCTCCAAGTGGATCTCTGCTCCTCCGTGGACCTCCATGGGCTGCAGGGGGACAACCTGCTCCACCATGGTCATCACCACAGGCTGCAGGGGAATCTTGGCCAAGAGCCACATTACTCCTCCCCCTCTTTCTTCACTGACCTTGGTGGCTGCAGCTGTTTCTCTCACAAGAAAAGTTCCTCACAACAGGCTGGCAGACACCTCTCAGAATCTCTTCACATCATCCATCTCATCTCCTCTCCACTTCTTGCAGCCAGGCTGGGCTGAGTTGGGCCCAGTCGGCTGCCTGGCGAGAGGCCAGAGGGTGAGGCCTGCAAGGCCCCAGAGGCCTGCGCCTCCCCCTCCGCACCTCTGCCCCCTCTCAGCTTCTTCACATCTTCTCTTCTCTTTTCTTTTTTCTGTTTTTCCCTTCTTAAAGCCGTTCTCACAGAGGCGTTATCACGGAACATTCTGCTACCAATTGGCTCGGTCTTGGCCAGCAGCATGTCCACCCTAGGCCTGGCTGAGTCCACTGAACAAAGGGGAGCAACTTCTAGCAGTTTCCTACAGAAGCTGCCACCTTAGGCCCCCCTCACTACACAAAACCACAACAGCTACATGCTAAAATGTATTTCATTTAGATCCAGGGTTTGCCATGAATAATAATCTTCCATAGTTCTAATCTTAACGATTTCTTCTGCTACATAAAAATGAATTGGTCTGTATCTGCACCTCTCTGTATTATGTAAAGCAACTCTGCATTTAGCAGAAATATTTAACAACCTTTTTTTGTTAAATGATCATAATGCAATAACTACTTATTTAATCAATTTTACATGAGCTGTAGGCAGGTTTCTGCCGAATGTTGTAATAGGACACTGGTTTTCAGGATAACTTTCGATTTGCAGTTTTTAATGTCTCTACTTTATTTGGTGAAAAAAGCATATGTCTGCTTGCAGGCAATTTAACAACTAAATTTGCCATAAAAGCCTATGTAGAAGCAGACTTTCTTTGGAAATCATGGAAACACTGCTAGCATGGTACCTGTTTTAGAGTGTCTAAGAGCCCACTTCCTTCACTGTGATAAAGTTGCGATAAAATATAGTATGTCTGACATGTCAACATTTATCTTCCTCTCTTCAAGTAAGTGAAGTGAGGTTCATTTCACTCAGACAAATGGTTTAGCTGACAATAATCCTCGTCTCATTTGGGCCATAAGAGAAGTGCCTGCCACATGCTAGCAGTGAAGAATAACTGCCTGGTAAAAATGAAAAGTAAAGACCCCAGGAGCCTTCACCAGTGCATGACCTAGGCAGGTAATAAGAATTTATAATAATAAGCCAGGCATCCAATGGACCAGTCAGGACAATCAATTTTATCATGTGCTCCAAGCCTGTGTGTTGACTGGAGGAAACAAGTCTTACTGAAGAAAATCAGCTAATAGAAACAAAAGGAAATGTAGATCCCCAGTTATTCACCGAGGGAAGCAAAGCTAGCATGGTAAGAGCACAGAGACCATTAATTTTAAGGCAAGTCACAGAGTCACTGTAATGGGAAAAAAAAAAAAAAAAAAAAGGAGGCTTTCTCTGATCTTGGGAATTAAAGCCAGTCTGGAAGGACCAGCAGTAAGAATATTATATAAACAAAATGTTCCAGCAGTCAGCTCTGGAATAGATCTATAAAACTTTGGCCATACAAACAATTGAGCTAAATTAGAGGATGCCCTCTAAGGGCTCACAGGAGGGGAGCCCTCACCAGCACCCATCACGTGTGTCTTGTTCTACCCAGGCAGCACCAGGGTAAGAGATAACCATCATAGGGCTAAATTGATCTTGACTATTTAAAGACTAGTTCATCTGAAGTTAGGCTGTTAAACAACAAATGCTATCAAAAGAAATAAATCTTTAATTTCTGTTTGTTTCTGGAGGGTTGGTTTGTGTTTTTTTTTTTTTGGCTTTTGGATTTTTTTTACCTATATGTACTACTTGGAATTTTTGTTTGATTGTGTTATATCTCCCTGATCTGTAACCTAAACTATGTGCTATAATAATTAAAATACAATTTCAAATGACTGTATAGCATTGCATCTTTCTTTGAGTCCTTTACTGCAGATTATATTCTTCCCGAAATTGATCTAATGTCTCAAGCTGGTAAGAAACTATCTGAACCTTCACCTTCATTCTTTTTCCAACTGTTTCATTAACCAGAATGAATACACATATGGATTGCAGAAGTCCTCTAGGCTATTTGCCTATTGTTTTCATAATCTTAGTTTTAAAGGTCAAAACATCCTGAAATGCAACAGAGGTGAATGCATGGGGGAAATGAAAGATTCTTAATATTCCTCAAAGGTTGGAAGTGTTGTACTTTTTTTTTAATCTGGGGAGAACAAATTTTGAGGGCTAGTGTCATGAGCAGATATTAAACGGAACCTTTAATGCCAGCCAGGCAAAGTGCTGTGGCATCTGCCTTGTTTACCAGTCCCTCCCCAATAAGAGTTGGCTGCAGAAACACCCTTTTCCTCTCTAATAACACGGAGGAAATCCCCCTCTACCCAGAGCCTGCCATACTGGCAGCATCCTCTGTTGAGATGAGACCAGCTGAGGGACAGAGCTGCACAGCACAATTTGGGCAGCTGCCCATGACAGGCCATCGCTCAATGGCCTGACTTCACCCCAGCTGACTTTTATGAGAAGAGGAAAAGACTCAGCAGGAGAAAACAGACAAATGAGAGAATGAGAGGTCAAATATTTATGGCAGAGCTGTGAGACAAGAGATCTGAAATCCCAGGACAAATGGTAACAGGGTGGTAGGGGAAACAAAATGCAGAGTAAAGTATAAACACAAAACAATTCACTGTAGATTGCCATGCGTGATGGTAACAAATAATACTATTTACCATGCTAATAATTCATGGATAGAGGTTACGATCACTTTAGACTTTTGCATACAGTTACAGAAATAGTCTTTAAAACTTCCAGGAATCTAGATTCCAGGTCACCATACAGGCTCTTGCCAAGTACTTCATAGAGGATTTCAAAAGAAAATGGATCAAAGATTTATAAACATTTTATTCCAAAAGGAAAAAAAAAAAGTATTAATTAAGATTTGTTATGTCTGGGAACATTTCTAGGTAAGAGGTGAAGTTAATCTTTAGTTTTAGTTCACATGAATTAAAAGGTATATAGATATATGATGCATAAAAGCTGGATGAATCCTTTGTTTTAGTTGCCATAGAAAATTTCAATCACATTTTTAAAAGTATTTTTAAAAGAATAAAGCTATAAATTGTCTCTACTAGTATAAAAGAATTTCATATTTGAAAGCAAAAAGTCCTCTACTGGTTTTCAATCCAAAGAAACAAAAGTAAATTCAAATTTAACAAATCAAAGATTGAACTCTGGGAAAAAGAAAAAAAAAACACAATTGTATTAAAAGTTTCGTATCTGTGAATATACATTTAAAAATCTATAAAATAAAATAACTCTAGTTTTTATAGCTATGATTTCATCTTTTGGTATATAATCTAGACCTACATGTAGCAATCAAGCTTCACGATCATTATTGTGCAACAGAAGATGTAGGAAAAGGCAACTCCAGACTCAGAAATCTTGTCACTAAGTAGGACTTAACTGGTGCCCAATGGGCACCAACTGTTGAACAATCCCAATCTTAATATTCAGTTTGTCTGGAGAAATCACTAGAATTGAGGTCAATGGCTTTACTGAAGAAACTTTTTTGCCTCTAAATGAACTGACGATAACAAAACTAAACTATCACTGGAAAGCAAACATAAGAAAATGCCTATTTTTATTTACAAGAGGTTTAAGTCCTCCTCTAAAGCACTTGGGCACTCCAGTAGGCTGGAAAGATTTTGGATGGAAGTGTTACTCAGGGCTGGTGGGACCTTCTGTCAGTCTAAGTGTGAATCTTCCTCAGAAAAATGCTACCCAGAAAATTCTCTCCTCTCATCTTCTCTCCACGTCAGAAGTGTCAAGGTGATTTGTGTCATCTCTACAAAAGTGAAGATAAACTTTCCTGACCACTGCAGACTGAATTATGTCAGACACACTCTGGAGTGATTTTGACTCATCTGTATTCTGTCCTCATTCTTGAAGTAAAAAGAAAAATCTAAGTGCAATCGTTAGCAGTTTAGCTTCATTAGCAACATTTGGAGAAATCTAACTGACCTCTTATACACAAAATGCTTTTCATAAAGGATAGCAAATAGCCCTCTTGTTAACAGCTGAGTCGGGGCTTGAATGGCTTTTGGTTGACTTTGATATTATTGGTATTAATTAAAAAAAAAAAAAGACACAAAAAAACATAGTCTGATAACTGATTGCTTTGAGGGGTGGCATTTTCTTTGAAATTCCTATTTGGGGAACAACTCCATATTTTGCAAGCAACTGTGCAGTTGACTTAACTAAGTTAAAATTCACTTAGCTCTCTTTCAGGAAAAATATGTTCTGTAGTGCTGCTTTGTATAACATTTATTAGATAGACAGTTTCCTAAAATGGAATAGAGGATGATGAAAAAACCAAGACACTGCAAAATGGAATCAGAATATGGATTATTTTAAAATAATCACATGTGACTCTTGCAAGTTTTTACAGTGCTTGGCTGAAAATACTGCTAAATACTAACAGCTCATTTCAGGTAAAGCATTCAACACTCAATGGTCACAGAGAAATTAATTAAAGTTTGATATTTAAAGAGATAAGTGTTGAAATACACACATACACAACTTTGCAAGCCAAAATCAACATAGCAGTTTGTCTCCTTCCATTTCAATCACTGATCTCTGCTTTTTACTGACCGAAATAATTGTTTTGAAATAATGATTTTGTACATTAGTTTTACAGGCAATATTATGTTCTGTCTTTCCAGTACTGCAGCTATGTCTCCACTAGCAAACTAAGTAATTTGAGTAAAGAGCTCAGATTCGAGTCTCTGACTCGATCGACTACTTATAGAATAGTCCTGGCAGGCTCTTAAATTAAACAAATATTACTGTCCCAAACAATTTCTGTACAAGTTTCAGGAATGAGCCCATGCAAGGGATCATTCCCAATAATTATTTTGCCTGCCACCACTCTGTTTTAGAGGCTAACAGAGTTTAATTGTATGGTCACAGACCATTTCACACCAGCTGGCCTTGCTGCCAGAGACCAGGTTTCAGCCTGTTTAGCTTATTGGTTATACTAGCAAACTTGTTAGACTACATCAGTGAAAAGATTAATATTGGCACTTGAGTTACAACTACTGGCTGAAGATACAAAAGGACACATAAGAATGCCTTTCTTCAAAATCCATTTTCTTTTTGGCATATTGGCGACAGACCCAACTTTGTCGCACCCTTACAATAAGTCTTGGTGTAATAACGGTGTCTCTGCTGTTTGCCTTAAGAAGAAAAATCTTTTTAAAAAAGCAAGGAAATTTGAAAAGCCATTGGAAAAAAAAAAAAGTCTATGTAGTTCATAGCAGCAACTTTTTAACATACTCTGGATTTTTAAACCCAACGGGTAAATTAACAGAAGTCTTCAAAAGTAAAAATGTTCCCTTCACATCTGTTGTTTACAGCGACAGATCCTAGCCTACATCCGCAAAAAGCTCGGGAGAAAATTCACAGTACATGCAGCGGTGGATGCCTTAAAAGCTTGTTTACCCCCATCCCTGTGTCCCACCAAACATGCCCTACAGTGCCCAGGATCCCACTGGGAGCAGGGCAGCCTATGTGGGTCTCTGCAGAAACTCTCATCAGCCCAAGTTTTGACTGTGCTTCGTACTATGGTCCAGATGGACATACAGCTGTTAATTCCTTTCTTGAAAGAAGGATTATGTACACAGCTTTCTTCCACTTATACATAAAAAGGGACCTTCTCCATCTGGGTAAAGGCTTTCTAGAGCCATTTTATGCTGCTCAGCACTTTCTCTCACTTTGAGCAGAAATAACCAGTAAATAAAAAAGGAGGAAAATATTCACTGCTTCCATAACTGCTGAGAAACATCAACTACTACTAGCTAGTAGCTCCCATTCTGATACTTACCTTTGTTTACCTACACCGAGGGGAAACACCTCATTTTCAGAAATAATCTTGCAAAACTTAACAATAAAGTTTGAGTTATGAATGAGACTGCGTTTCACCAATAAAATTTTGCAGTCTAAACATCTCATACAGTTTTCTGCAATTAATGTAAGGGCAATTAAACACTCAGCTATGTATTTTTCTACATGTATATATGTTTATATGCATACATACATCTATAAAGCTTCTCATGCACATACCATATATACACATGTAAATGCACATGTACCATATTCACATACCATGGAGATATACATAAAATACATATATAATGCGTAATTAGTACATACATATACATATATAAAACACAGTGCACAATTATATATGCATATATATGCACTAATTTCCATGTAATTAGATGTCTAAGTAGTGATACTGATGCTCACAGGTTCAAGAACACATACATATTCAGAGAGGTACTTCTAAATCTGTATTTTCTAGAAACAAGGTAAGAGCAAATGTGATGATCAAAAATGCAGCTGCAGTCATGCAAGCTCATTCTGAAATTATAAGCCAACTAATAAAAAGTAGGATGTGTATATTACTTGTCCACAAAATTCGTCAACATCTTCATGTCTTACCTGACATAGTCCAACTACACACTTTTAAGCCTACTTATGTATTTCTCATTGTGTATATATTTGAGAGAAAAATTCCAAATGAAAATATCCCGACATTTATTTTATATATATATATATGTTACCTTTATGAAGCCTACAGGTTGTGTGACTGAAAGCAAAAATTGGCTTTAGAAAATAAAAAAAATATACTTCCAAAAAGATGTACATGAAAAAGTAGGGTTTTCATTATGTATATGGGTTGTAAGATACTGCAGGTGATAATTTTGTTTTTTGTTTTAAACTTGTTTGTTTTTTTTTTAATTTGAATTTCACAGAACAGTAATTTCTTAAACAGGTAATGTAGAGACAGAAGTGAAAAATGTTAGCTCTATAAACAAACTAAATAAGCCACAATTAGGTTTAAATTCCTCTCACACCCAAGGGATTATGAAATAACACGTGGGAGACCCAAACTGAATGAGTGAAAATAAATAATCTAATGTCTTGGTTAACTTGCTAACAATATTTACCATTCAAAAGAATAATGTACTGTGCTTAAGCTGGCTGATTAATGATTGATGCTGTATCATTTTAAACCTGACTGATTGATCTACCAGGGTTTTACAGACTTTGTCATGCTTCACTCCTCTGTTGGGCTGGGGAAAAAAAGTAACTTAGCAAGTTTCTCAGAAAGACAGAACACAGCTCAGAACAGTTTATTAAGGTTGGGTTATATATTTTCCTTCATATACATACATGTACATATATGACAAGTAACATAAGGAATATTTATAAAAAATAGTTCATAATTGAAAATGAAAGATGCTCAGTTAGCATCCTGGACATTTCATATGTTTTTCTTTGGATCTGTCACAACGTATTATGCTAATTTAGTGATCTAAACCACAGTTCAACTGAGAAATATCTCAACAAATATCAGTACCATCTGGATCAAGCTTTCGTTCTCCATGGAGACAAAAACAGAGGTGAATATTGAAAATCTTTGTCATTAACTAGCACCAAAAAATAACTTTTATTACATTCTTTTTAACAGCAGTTAACTCCAGAAAAAAAAATCACAATTCCCAATTCTTCTTTTGTGTAGCTTCTTTCTTCTTTTGTGTAGTTTCTTTCAAAGACAAATTCACTTCTTGAAATTTCAAATCTTCACTGTACCTCATTATTCAGCTTTAAGTCTATGGTATCAGTTTCATATTCAAGATTTCATATATTTTTAAATGTAACTTGCACTCTTGCATTCAGAAATCTTATTTAGTGAAATCTTGAAATGTATCGCTCTTTTTCTAAGGCATTAACGTTACATTAACGTTGGAAACTGAGATAAAATTGGGAGTTAAAATATTGCAGACTTTCAAAATGTCTTATCATGAATTCTGAAAGAAACTACTTAAGTTATGGAATTAATTTTGCAGAAGGACTACGATATCATAGGCAACCATAGATTTTTTTTCATATATAGTCATTCTAGAAAGCATTAAGAACATTTATTAGAAAATCAAGTTGAAATGTAAGAAAAACAGGATGAAAAAAAAAGTCTTTTTAGTAATGTTTTCCTGATTATTCTTTATATTCCAATTTTACCTTGAATATTGACAGCATTATTGATATTATTATAGCATTACATAGTTGTTGTGTGCATTTGTAAATAAAAATTTGTGTCATATAATATATATGCATGTAATAGCACGTTTTATTAAATGTAAAACTTCATATTAGTTATGTATTATTCTCTACTTGTAAACTGTGGTTTAATACTGCTATATTTGTTGACTATTTTGCATCTCAGAGTAGGATAATAAAGAAAAGACAGTCAGCATAGAGCTGCTGGAAAGTGTTCAGCCATTTGGTGTGTGCACAGCCACAAGCAACAAGTTTCAGAAAGGTGCCAATCAAGAAACAAGTGAAGTGCAATCAAACATCTTTCTATAACATATGTATAAGTTATGCCTTATCCATACCAAGTTTTATTTATAGTATTTATAGTAAATGTTTGAGGATCATGTGGGGGTCTATAAATTACAGCTAAGTATATCAAACTTATTTAGTTGCACACCAGAATGTGTTTGAAATTCTTAAGGTTCTTGGCTCCACTGCAAGACAATGCTTCTTATGACCAGCATTCAGACACATCTTCAGAATAATGAGGCCACAGCTACCCTTTGCTTAATTTAGGAGTTGGCTCAGAACTTGATCCTGAGCTAAAAAAAAGGGGGGGGTGAGGGGGGGAGAATGCGTGAAGTGCCAAAGCAGTGGCTGAAACAGGCTGATTCCTCCTTGTGATTTTTGATTAGTGTGTATAGTATATATATTAACATCTTATTTTCTTAGGTGTGTACATTGCTGCTATCAATAAACATCTCTGGTTAAGCTGATGGCAAAACATTTAATGTAAGAGATAATCATTAAGAAGGACTGAAATGGAGGCCATTGTGAGATGTAACAATAAATTGAGATTTACTGGACCACTTCAAAACTGCTGAGGCCATGTGGGTAAACTAGCCAACTGGGTCAAATTCGTTTAAGAAAAAGTGTGATAATAACTGTGAGTATACAGATTTTCTTAAATTGTCCATTGCATTAGCATGCTTAGAGTGACAGTACATCCTACAGCCAGTGTGTATCTTTTTCCCGTCTCTTGCTTGTTACTTTTCCATTTTTTTAGCTCAGACCTGCAATGAGATGCTGGCCCATGCCATGTTCCTCTTTGCCAGAATCACTTCTCAGGGTCAGGCCTTTCTTCACCCACCACCATGTTCTCTGAGCCAGAACCACTACTCAGAAAGACCTTTTATGTCCAGGTAGTGATTCAAAACAGTCATACGACATTTCAAAGACACTTAAAAAATAACTCCTTTTATTTCTATTCCAGACTCTGTGTTTCTTGACCATCCTGACACCAAACAGCTTTATTCACCCACACCAAATGGCAACCAGAACTACACCTCAGTTGCGGGGCAGTCTTGACAGAGAGTTAGGATGCTGATTGCACTCTGCAATTTCAGTTTACCATGCATGTCCCCAGCTGGACCCCTACAGATGCACTGAACCTGTTAGAAAGAGAGGGAGGCAGTCCAGTAATCATACACTGAAGAGAACAATAGTCTTGCCTATTTTATTGCCATAGTCTCAGACACTCTGGGAATCTGTGAGCATCAAACGAGTTAGCTTTCCTCGGTGACATGTATTTGTCTTTTTCTCATTTTCAGAATTCAACTACATGCTCTTCTAAGGTCTAGCAAATACTGTGGAGGAGGTTACTCTAGGTAATGATGTCATTTATAGGCTCTGCTGAGATTTATGCTCTGTAAGCATATCTCACTTCAGAAATTGGCAACAGAGAAGTATGCAGACTTTCTTTTACTTTCATCTGTATCAAATCCTGGACAGTAAGAGACAGCAGAGAGACAGAGTAAGCTTAAGAAGGCAGGACTAGCCATATCATTGTAGCAACAACTTGGTGAGACCTGATGGAATGTGAAGACAATTTTATTTTATAAAAACACTGAAAGAAAATTTATTTCATGCTTTCATTTACACTGTCACACTCACATTCTCATAAGCACTAAGAAGATGTCTGCCCAAGTTGCAGACACGAGACCTTTCAGCCCAGGAAGTCTGCCCAAGTTTCCTTGTGACTGCAGGGGGGACAAGGGATGACAGCTAATAAGTCCTCCTGATGTCTTCTGGGTCTTGCTTAGGTATGCAAGCCTGTGATGGTTTTATGTCTGCGTTTGGTACCCCTGTATGAGTTGACCACAATTGTGTTTTCATATCTCCATATGCCCCAGTCAGGGAGTCATTAGGATTTACTCACTGTCCTTTGTCTACTTGTCATAGTGTATTTTGGCTCCTACTCCGTTCCCTGTATTCCTTCCATCATGAATGGCTTCAGTCTGTTTAGTATTGGCTTATGCTATTCCTTGTTTAGTGTTGGCTTATGCTATTCCTTGTTTTAGGCTGTCCTTTTTCCTAGGCTGTTATTTTCAGAGTTGGGTGTCCTAAGAAGCAGTATATACATGTGCTGGAGTCTTGGTGACCTCCATTCAAGATGCTGTTAGGACCCGTCCTGCTCACAGCCCTTTTCCTGCCCTCTCTCCCTTCTGGTGCTTTCCTAGCCAAACATTTCTCTTCTTTCTTCATTCAGATTGGTCTTAAGGTTTCTGTAACAATTTTATACATTAACTTGTATTGTTTCAAGAATCCTTTCACACTTTTTGGACATATCCCCAGACAGAGAAGTAGCGTAGAAAGCCGATACTGACTCAAGCTCTGAAAGTTTCTTTGCCTACTAGCAGAAGAGTTGCTGCAGTTACTTGCAGACCAATATTGGCTATTTCACTATGCTTTTTCAACAATTAAAATGGTTGAAACACTGAGTGAAGCTGAATTAAATCTCATTACTTTTTTAGCATGGCCTGATTTACTTACTTCTTTTGTTACAGTTAATAATAAAGAAGCTATAATCTAAAATTATCTCAGGTATATGATCCCCACCCTTTTGGCACACTAGTTGTTACTCAGTAAATTACTCTTAAACTCGACTATGTGTGGAATGACATGGACAAGAACAGAGAAAAATTTTTAGGACCAGAAACATCATATTTCTGAATTGTCTAACTTAGAAACAGCCTCTAGATTTATTCCAAATTGTTTGACATTTCCCTTCATGCAAAGTCTTCTGTGAGAAGCAGTTAAAGGGAACTTTTAAGTTAACAACTTTGACATGGAATTAACCTTTATGGCAATTTCATAATTTACAAAATTGGCAGTGAAAAAGTCTATAGCAAGCAGTAGCTATCGAGTTGTACGATTTCTGTTTCACTGACAGAGTTGTACATGAAGTATAATTTATAGATGTTGTTTAAAAATCTGTGTAAAGAGCTAGAGGTTATCTGGCAAAGCTTCTAATGAGCTTGTTTTATGTTAAGAGCTGCCAGAGTAGAAACCATTAAATGCAGTAATTGATGTGCTACATCCTTAGAACTTACAAAACAATGCTTTATTTCTGAATGTCCCTATAATCTTCCTACTTGCTTTGGTATTGATAATCAATCTCCATACTTCATATCAAAATTAATCTGTAGCCCAGCCCACATACTTCTGATTAAACCACTTATATTTTGATCTCTCCCCTACCTCCTTCTCTCTTACCCATCTTTTTTTAGTCCTGGCTTTCTCACAGTCCTTTTTTACAGAAAGCTCCATTAGAAATCTAATATAGAGACTGATGGGGAAGGCTGTGAGTCTTTAAAGTCTAAACACCTCATCACATCAATAATGTGGTTGGCCTTTGAAGGTTTATTGGGCCTGAGACACAAAGTCTGATCACTTTCACAGTCTTCTCACTTGGCAGCCATTGACTGTTAACACATAATTGAAACAGTTACTCAAGAAACTTGTGTTTTATTGGTTTAAACACTTTTCAACATATTAGGAGTGAGAGTGTGATTATAGATTAAAGGAGCTCAAGTATTTTTTTAATGAATATTTTTGTCTCCATTTGATGAGTTCTTCCTGCAATAATAAGTTGGAGCAATGTCATCCAATTTTTTGAGTATTATATGACACAGAACAGAAAAAGTATTTGAATAACAAAAGGTTGTTTTGGGTTCCATTAGACAGTAACAAAGGGGTATTTAAAATGGAATGTCTCAGCCATGTAATGGCCACTTGTTAGCCATATATTAGGATGGCTGACACAGAAATAAAACAGTTCTGAAAGCAATCTCTTAAAGCTTCTTGGACAACTTTATTCTCCTCAAAATCAAAAGAACTGTGATTTAAATGAGGAAAATAAGTTTAATATTAAACAAAATCTAAGAAGAAAAGGAAATTAAAGGATAACCACAAAAATACAGAGTAGCTGACATTTTTCAACCGGTTTCACCTACATTGATATAGCTTAAGAATCAAAATAGAAAATATCCATTGGTGTCATTCATTGTAAGTGCACTGGACCTGTTGGATTCATGCCCACTGGCTTAGGCTCTGGATTCCTACACTATAGCTGTTGTTACTCCATTTTTCTCCATCCTCACTTCCAGCACTTCCTCTTGCACATTCCTGCTCACAATGAAAAGCAGTGGGAAACTTCCACTGTACATGATGGACCGAATTACTCAGACATCAGCACCTGAATATTTTTTTCTCCTCAAATTAACTGAAGACAGAATCAGGATAAGGAGGACATATTCCCTTCATATTCTGGGAAAACACTTTCAAGCATCTGTGTTTTCCATCCTCTTCATTTTCCTGAAATGACTGAACCTTACGCTTCTGTGCATCCTGACAACCTTACAAGGTATCTACTGCCTATCATTAACATAATGAACATTCAAGATCAAAAACTAGAAAGACTCTATACAAAACACTACTGGGGTAGGAAACCAAACAACACTAACGAAAGAAAAAATAATGTACAATACGCTTTTTCTACAATGAATATTTCACAAAATGCTTTTTTCCATTTCAGAGCTTCAGTATTCTTTTTGCTAATAACAAGTAATACAATATAAAATGATCAGTACTCTAATACAAGATGTTTTTAATTTCCAGACTTTCTCTCTGAAACAGGTGTGTTTTACAAACACACACACACAGTTTTTGTAAATGATATTACAATATTGCAGGATATAGCACTGAAGAATACAATCTTATCTTCAATTCTCTTGCTTAATCCAACACACAGAACTTTTGTCTTACACATATAAAACAAACATAGTCTGCCAAAACAAAATGTTGTGTGAAAATATATCTGTTGTTAATAGCATTACAGCGGGTGAGCCAGCACATGGGCCATGAAGGGCAGCTTAAATTTATATATTCCATAATAACTAGATTAAAGAAACACGGTGATTGTTAACACCCAAAACTTTTTCTAAAATTGGGAGTGGAGAAACAGTAAGACTCAAGTCTACATATTGGGTTCAATAACACAAAACAAGTCCTTTTTGCCTTATCATAGTTTCATTGCATGGATATTGTGGTCTATAATTAATGCTGCAGGAGTAGAAATAAGCAATGAAATGGAGATAACTAACAGAACCGACAACAATTTGCAGATAGTATAAATACTTGGTGAAAAGTACAGATCTTAAAATGACTTCACTATAAACAGTGAAAACGGTGTATCTGTCAGAATTTGTGTAAAAAAAAAGTTTTCTTTAAAACTCTTAGATTTAAACATTCCCAAGGCAGTAATATCTCTAAAAAAAAAATATTGGAAATTTAGCATGGCTAATTCCCCATGTCATAATATTCATTAAGATGAGTGAAAAATTGGAAAGCAAGCAATTTTCTTTCTTAATGCTTTACTCACGGTGTTATACTGCTGAGTCTTATTTCTTCCAAATTGCAAGCTAATTTCTTCTCTCTTTGGGAGGTAACAGGGATATTCAATGTTGCTTAAGAAAATACCATACTTTTAGAATATGGATTGCCTTAAGTTTGTCTTATATAGTCAACATATTAAATATGATAAAATTAATCCTATCATTGTTATATAATTGCTTTGAAAGGCAAGTCATTACTTGGTATCGAACACATTGTACTGCTCAACAGTACTCAGAGAAATCTTCTAGGCCAAATGTTGCATGAGGGTAACAGCCTACCAAGTTCCCATGGATACTCATAACGCATGAAGGCCCAAATGTCAACAGGTCATGAGAAAAAAGAGTTACCAACCTGAAGTGTACGGCTGTTGCATCTGTGAGCAAGTTCCCAAGAACAGCCGTGGTGCATGAGTGGCTGGAGGTCACCAGGGCATGAGAATTTGGGAGGTTCCTGCACAGTGAAGTCCACTCCTAGAGTCCACCAACTCCACTCTAACTAGGGCTCATGAAACCACATATTACAACTAGATTGGATCTTCAGCAATTTTAGGATGTCAACAAAGACTCAACATAGCACTCTTGCATAGAAATGCCACCTCTTGAAAGATAAGAAACCTAATATACAGCTATCATGCAACCACACTTCTCTAAAATGGACAACATAATTTTCACAATGTATATAAAATGTTTTTGAGAACAAATACATGTAATATAAGTTTCAGGATGCATAAGCCCTGACGACATCACAGAATAACTCAAGCATTTCTTATATCTGAAAAAAAAAACCAAAACAAAACACCCAACAATAAAACTCTCTCATAAAGCAGATGTTTTTATCTCCTCATAATAATTTGCTTAATCATTTGCTCATATAGCAAGTATATCTGAAATACTTGACAATATTACCAAGAGTTAAAGACTAATTTGCAAAATGCAGAAAAGAATTTGGGTTAGAAAGTTGAAGTTGACACAATATATATTCTTATATCATATAATATTCCTACATATGCTATAATATTCATATATTTATTCTTAATTTCAAGACAAAAAGATATCACATAGTATTTCACAAGAACCTCTAAGATAAATATAGACACATAAGTAAACAATCAAGTAAAAAATTATTTCTGAGAATGTGTCATAGTGAATGTGCTGTGAAATGTGCAGGTGTACAACTAACTTGGATGACATACATATGAAATAGAGGAATTACAAATATAAGAACTCACTTTGAAGGTAAGAGCTTATGGGGGATTATGAAAATGATATAATGAAGAGAGCATTCCTTTTACTAAAGAGAATGCAACAGAGACTGGTTTTATATTTAAATAGAGGTCATATGGATTGGGTCTGTTTACCTATTAAAAAAACTCCAACACCACAGCATTACTTAATTTTTGTATTTGGCTCTGGTTTGGTGATGGGTGGTGCTCAGAAAGAAAGCAAGGAACATGACATTTTCCTCAGTGGGATATTCTTAAACAAAACACAGTCCAACAACATTTTTGCTTACTTTCCCTCAAGATTCTTTGTCAAATAGAGAAACAGAGAAGATTTAAAATTTACTTTATTTTTTTGGAAATGAAATTGAGTTGCATGATTACTCCAAACTTTTTTTTCACTAACGTATTTTGAAAAGGGATATGACATTTTCTCATGCTTTGTTAAGACATAAAAAGTCATAAGTACTTAAAATGATGAAAATGAAAACCAGTACAGATGAAATACATAACAGTGCAAGAGGCCTTTCATTACGTGACTTTGGATCTGATTTATTCATATTTTATTATAGTAAGCATTCTCATTAATACAGCTACTAAAATTCTTTATGTAAAAAAAATATAGGGAAAAATATATATTAGTTTAAGCTGAAAAAATATTTCCCTCATGTACTTAACAGGCAGACATTCCCAAGTTCAAATAATATGCTTATCCCTAAATTGAAGCAAATTTAAAAATAAATGGATCTGTTAAAATATACACTTTCTTTTCCTGTCTCTCACAGTTTTTGGATGTCTGTCATACAAAAAATAATAAATGTATACTTCTGCTTTCAGGACTGTAGTTAAATCAAGTTTACAAATAAGAAGTGTACTGTTCCTACTATAGTTACTGATCACAAGTAACAAAGATCTTATAGAATCATAGACTCATTGAATGGTTAGGGTTGGAAGGGACCTTCAAAGGTCATCTAGTCCAACCCCCCTGCAAGGACCAGGGACATCTTCAACCAGATCAGGTTGCTCAGAGCCTCATCCAACCTGGCCTTGAGCATTGCCAGGGATGGGGCATCCATCACCTCTCTGGGCAAACTCTTCCAGTCTTTTACCACCCTCAGTGTAAAAAATGTCTTCCTAATATCTAATCTAAATCTACCTTCCTCTATTTTAAAAGCGTTACCCCTAGTCCTGTCACAACAGGCCCTTGTTTGCTGTAATGAATTGAGGAGGCAGAAGAAGAAGAATGCAGGACTGAATGAGGCTTGGTGGAAAAAAGAAGAGGTCAGGGAGGAATTATGACAATTAAAAAGTAAAAAATTAGCTTGAAAAATCCACTGAAAAAAAAATTATTTCTCATTAATTAAAAACTGAACATCCAAATATTAATTTCTGTTCTTTATCAAGAAATCAGTCAAAACCACTATCTTCGCAAGAATCAGATGCAGAAGACTGGCTTCTCTGTCTGCAACGACACTTATGTGCCAGGGCACGCCACAATATTTCCTGGATTACAAGACCTGGTTTTCAGATCATATGTATGTAACAGCATGTAGCACGGATGCTTTGTTTTCCTTTCTAAGAAAACCAGCTTATGTAGATTTTATTCAGATCAAGTCAGAACATACCTGGACTGCAGCTAGGGATGGAGTCATTTGGAGCTGGGAAATTGGCAATACTCCTGGATCCTGCAATAGATATTTAGCTTCTCATACTGACGATACAGTTACAGTTAATAAGCTTGGATTCATTGGGGTTTTTTTGGCTGTAAGATTGTATTATGGCCAACTATCATGCCAAAGCTAACTTAATAAATGGCATGCAGTAAGTTTCTGCCACTTAGACTGCATTGCACTATTTGCTTTGGTTCTTTACCCCACAGATTTCTCAGTTGAGCTTCAGTGCTCTTGACAGTTGCATTGCAGATGGATCACTTGGTAGATAAGGAATTGGCTGGATGGCTGCACTCAAAGAGTTGTGGTCAATGGCTCAATGTCCAAGTGGAGAATGTTAATGAGTGGCATTCTGCAGTGATCGGTATTGAGACCGGCCCTGTTTAACATCTTTGTTGGAGACATGGACACTGGGATAGAGTGCACCCTCAGCAAGTTTGCCGATGACACCAAGCTGTGTGGTGTGGTCAACATGCTGGAGGGAAGAGATGCCATGCAGAGGGACCTGGACAAGCTTGAGAGGCAGGCCCATGCAAACTCCAAGAAGTTCAACAAGGCCAAGTCCAAGGTCCTGCTCATGGCTCGGGGCAATCCCAAGCACAAATACAGGCTGTGCAGAGAATGTATTGAAAGCAGCCCTAAGGAAAAGGACTTGGCAGTGATGATGGATAAGAAGCTCAACGTGAGCTGGCAATGTGTGCTTGCAGCCCAGAAAGCCAAGTGTATCCTGGGCTATATCAAAAGGAGCATGGCCAGCAGGTCGAGGGAGGTGATTCTCCCTCTCTATTCCACTCTCAGGAGACCCCACCTGGAGTACTCCATCAAGCTCTGGAGCCCCCAACATAAGAAGGATGTGGACATGTTGGATAGAGTCCAAAGGAGGGCCATGAAGATCATCAGAGAACTGTAGCACCTCTCCTATGAGGACAGGCTGAGAGAGTTGGGGCTGTTCAGCCTGGAGAAGAGAAGGCTCCGGGGAGACCTGATAGCAGCCTTCCAGTACCTAAAGGGGGCTTATAAGAAAGATAGGGAGAAACTCTTCAGCAGGGCCTGTTGTGAAAGGATGTGGGGTAATGTTTTTAAAATAAAGGGAGGTAGATTCAGACCACATATCAGGAAAAAAATTTTTACACTGAGGGTGGTGGAACACTGGAACAAGTTGGTGAGTATCTGTTTGAGTCACGTTGCAACTACATTGCAACCATTTCCATGCCTGGCAATGTACCACATCAATCTTGACCCTAACCCACAAATTTGACTGCCTGGCCTTGCCTTCAACCTCAGCACCTTGGGCTCACTCTGGTTCCTTTCTCCAGACCTGATCCTGACCCTAATTGCAGGCTGCCTCCCTGGCTGGATGTCAGCCCTCCCTGTCAACATGATCTTGCTGGATAGACACACAGCTCTGCACTGGTCTTAGTCACCATCCTCCTTCCAGCTCTGCTCCATCACTGGGTTCTGTGGGATGAGGCTTTCATTGCACAGGACCCAGACTTGCTGGCTCTGTGGCCACTCTCAGCTCCAAGTTCTCTCCCTTGGCTGCACCCTAACAATAAAACCCGCTAGGAAAAGAAACTGAAGGAGTATGTCTTTTGACAATAGCAATTGACTATTTTGGGTGTTTCAGGTCCCCTAAAAATGGATGAGACAGAACAATCCACCCAGCCTCAGTGAGGTTCCTCAGGTCATGGTCAGATCACTTCCTTATTTCTCAAGGACAAAAGATATTGCATACAATATCGCTTTGAGACTCTAAGGTAGGGCTTTGGAAAAAGACTTCAAGTGGACATGGGGGTTCTTAATATTGGTCATGTTAAACCACAGGTGATCTCTTGGTCAGACGCAGCTATTCCTAATCCATAACCACAAACTGGCTGCATTCTTCTGTGGCTGTCCCTCACCATCTGAGGAAATAGTTGCAGTCATAAACAGACAAACTTATTCATAATATGCTTGTCAGAAGCCAGCTCTTATGAAAATTGTCACCGGTTGATAACACAGAAAATCTTTGCATACAAGACAAATATTACAAATTTTTCACAGTTTACTAAGTTTTCAGAACACCTTTTGGAAATGAGATCATAATTTAGTTCTGCTTCTGGAGCAGGCTCTTAGGGCTAATACGGGACTATATATTCCAGGAAAGATAAATCTCATGCTTTGCCTATGAGATAGCTAGTAATATTTTTAAGAAGGAGAACTACATGTCTGTGTTCGGTTTGTGTAGCAGTAAAGGTGTTACAGAGGTGGCTTCTGCAAGAAGCTGCTCGAAGCTTCCCCTTTGCCTGGTGGATTCGGCTGGCTCTAGGGTGGACCTGTCACTGGCCGAGGCTGGGCCAATTGGTGACAATGATAACATCTCTGTGATAACGTATTTAAGAAGGGGAAAATAAAACAGAAGTGCGGGCAGACAGGGGGAGACATGGGCCTTGCTGGCCTGGCCCTCTGGATTCCCACTAGGCATCTGACTGTGCCCAGTCCAGCACACCACAGCTGAGAGAAGAGAAGAGAAGAGAGGAGATGTGAAAGAACATGAGAGGTGTCTGCCTGAGCATGACTGTGAAGAACTTATTGTGAGGAATGGCTACAGATGCCAAGGTTAGTGAAGAAGGAGGGGGAGAAGTAATGTTTCTCTTGGCAAGATTCCCCTGTAGCCTGTGGTGCAGCGCATGGTGAAGCAGGCTGTCCTCCTGCAGCCCATGGAGGCCCATGGAGGAGCAGAGATCCACCTGCAGCCTGTGGAGGACCCCACGCTGGGGCAGGCAGATGCCCGAAGGAGGCTGTGGCCCATGGAGGGTCCACGCTGGGGCAGCCTGTTCTTGAGGGACTGCACCCTGTGGAAAATGATCCCCGGTGGAGCAGTTTGTGAAGGACTGTAGCCCATGGGAGGGACCTCAGGCTGGGGCAGGAAAGACGTTCTTCCCTAGAGGAGGAAGGAGCGGCAGAAAAAATGTGTGATGAACTGACCTCAACCCTCATTCCCCATCCCCCTGTGTCACTGGTGAGGGGAGAAGATGTTCTAGTCAGGCATGAAGTTAAGCCCAGGAAGAGGGGACAGTGAGGATTGAGGTGTTCTTAAGATCTATTTTTCTCTCTCATTATCCTACTTCAGTTTTATTGCTAATAAATTTAATTAGTTTTCTCCAAGTTGAGTCTGTTTTGCCCATAACAGTAACTATCGAATGATCTCTCCCTGTCCTTACCTCAAATCTCGAGCCTTTTGTTATATTATATCTATCTCCCACATTCCCTCAGAGGGTGGAGAGGGTGAGTGAGCGACAGTGTAGGGCTTAGTCCCGAGTGGGGCTAAACCATAACAATGTCTCATATTAAAGTATGAAATCTGCTTGCAATATACACTTCAGCTTTCTGGTCACAATTTATTTTTTCTTTTGCTGTGCATGAGGTGGAATAGAGGAATCACTACTACCCTGAAAAATTATCCACCAAGCAACCTTTCAGATTTTCTGGAAGTACTTTGTAGGTGTAAAAGACTGTGTCGAATATTTGTCTTAATAGTGTCAAGCATCAAACCACCACCCGAACAATGGAACTTCAGTTAAACAATAGGACTAGAGTCTTCCTGTTATCTTGCAAGCCAGTTCCTGTTATCCTGCGAACCTGAATGCAGAGTTGATTCTGAGAAATTTAGCCCTACACCCTGGCACCTGCCCAGACCCAAGGCCAGGAAAACAGAGGGGCCCAGAGACGGTAATGGGCATGCATATCACTGCCAGATGAGGGGTGTGGCTAGGCAAACCAGCTCTTGGAATACAATGAATATGCAACAAAATAAACAATAAAAGAATGAAAACAACCAACATAAAAGGGGGAAAAAAAACATCGATGGAATCCATATCGACAGAATCCACATCAACGGAATCCACATCCGGAATAAACATCGATAGAATCAACATCGGAATCAACATCAGTCGTTCGCCCACTGAGTGAATTGGATGCCGCAGCTCCATGGTGATAGCTATTGCAACTGAAACTCTTCTTTTCTCCCTCTTTCCTTTCTTTCTCTCTTTTCTCTTGCATTTGCGAACTTGTTCTCCGTTAAATAAAGTTACCTGGTGCTTAACTCTGTTTTGAGTCTTAATTCTGTTCCTGAGAATATGAGCAAAACCATGCTTTGGTGTGTGAGAGGTTGGTCTAGCCGCCCCTAGCCTCCAAGACTCGTCTGAGGTCAGCTGGAATGCAAGGGGGCCTTCCTCTCATCCAAAATCAGAGTGTGACAGTAGGTTCTTGGACCTGCACCTGACCAATGCTCTTCTGAAGAGTACTGCTAGGTACCATGGTGGTAGGCTTTTTCAACAGGGAATACTTCATCTGGGAAGAAAGGATCTTGCTTTATGTATGCAATGAATGGGTTAAATGAAAACTAAAAAGAGCAGAGAAATGAATGAAGAGACTTAAAAAAAAAAAAGGAATAATCTATTTGTTTTCCCCTTGAAAGAGACAAAATTTGATGTATTATAAAGTTTGGTTGCCTAGAGATGAGTAGTCAAAACTGTGTAATCCCAGATTACCTTCTGTTGTAGTCTAAGATACCAGGGTTGGCTTGCCATGAATGTCTATACGTCCCTCTTTCATCAGCACGCAACTACAAGATAGTGCCTTTCTCCAAGTGACTTATAACAACTATGTACCTGAGAGTCTCTTGCATGATTCACTTCCTTGATTCCACACCTGGCTTAGAGAGTAAGATAAAGGATTAATTTATTTATTTCTCATGAGCTGACATGTCCCATCCCTGTTAATCCTTTGGTAGTTCTCACCTTTCCTCACGCCAGATCCTCTGGCTTTATCACATCCTGAAGACCTCTCCTATCACCGGCTTACAAAAGCAACAGGAAATCTTTCAGCACAAAGTTTGTGAATGTCTTAAATGCTCTTTTTTTTTATGTTCCTTCTCTTCAGCCAAGTGACTAGACTATTTTGCAATACAAAATGAGTTAGAGAATATTCTTTTGGCTTCAATCACCACCTAGTGCAACCTAATGTAACAAGGAAGTAAAAGACTCAGGGAGCTGACTGGCTGAAGGCAAACAGAGTCCCTTTGCCAGCATCAAGTCTGTCTTGAATTCTCAGAAAAGATGAAGAAAAGCAACAGGAGTTGCTAAGTCCCTACCTCGGGAAGGGAGGTTACCTTCTACAGCATGTAGAAGACTGGGAGATCTAAGGATCTGACCAGATTGTGGGATTACCACCAAGGCAAAGTAGTTATTTCAAAGTGCTGCTGGTAACAAACACTACAGAAAACCAATTTTCTCCATTGTGGCTAATTCTTAGGTCTTGGCATTAGCAATTGTGTGGAAATTATGAAATAAAATGTTTGAAACAATGACAAAGAGATTCGTACCTCAACCTCACACGAGACAGAAAAAAAAAAAGACAATTTTGGAATGCAAGAAATCTTCCTGTGTGATACTACTGAAGAATTATGTCCCAAAGCACAGGCATTATTAAGACTTTTAAAAAAATTATTGATTGGTTAACTTCAGGTTTAAAAATTTAAACAATTTTTCACAAAGTTGCCTTCTGACATTGCTACTCATTGTATAGCTTATCCTAGAGCAATATCTAGGAGTAATAAACTACTTCTCACTAGAAAATTAAATCCTCAGCTGCCTTTGTGTGTTTACCACCCAAGACAAGGGTGATGAATGCACATATCTGGCTCAACCTCAAGTGATCAAATATTTCATAGCTAACCAAGAACATTATGATTTTATAATGTGAGCTTTCAGATTCCTTTTGCATTCAGTAATAAAGGAATTACTTTGTAACTGTCCGAAGCCAATCATCTTTCCTGATCCATATATCTTAAATAGATGTCATTCCAGCTAAAGGAATTTGAATATTGAAGAATCTGTTCTATAAGTTAGAAGTAAAAACTTCAAATAAACACTGTTGAGAAGAAGATGTATATTTTCTAACTTCACTTCACTGTACTGTTTTTTGATACATCTTTGTCAGCTTTCTGTTATGGAGAAAAATGAGCTGAAAACCTTCAAAATGACACAAAATGGAAATAAACAGATTTATATTTGTAGTCTTCTATTCCATCACTGTTGTCCATAAAATTCTATGTTTTGGATCTTGTAAACTCCCCATGAAAAATAAATAATTATCTTATTCACATAATACTTATAAAGGGCTTCAAATTGTGGTAAACACAGAAAATGTATTTTAAGCCAAAACTTCAAGTATGAATTCTTGGGATTCAACCTGAATGCCAGAGCCCTGACCTTTAACACTTCCTAGACCAAAAGGGAAACTATAACAAATACGTGTCAAGAGGTGATGACTCTTCTCTCTGTCATCTTAAGAAACTTAGAAGTATCTATGCCCTTCTAAGCATAGGCATTATTACATCAATAACAAGTGATGTCCAGATGAAGCAAGCAAATCTTTAACTAATTAAGAATTAAGCTGTTTCATATTGTTCACTATTTTGTTAGCTTTCATTTGGTGAATATTATCAAGATCTTTCTGCTTCCTCAATTTTCTCATTTTGGAAATGGTCCCACAAAAATAATCATAGAAACCTTCTTTTGATCATTGCAATGTTTATAGCTATGACACTTATCAGTTGCACTGTTAAAAATACAAAAAATACATCTGCCTCCAGTCTAGAGGGCTATTAATGGAATACGGATGACTAAGTAAAGAGGTACTTACACCTAGAATATAGCCTTGCCTGAATAAACTGGTGAGGAAATTTGTAAGAAAACTCCATGAGTGGTTTAAAAATTGAGGAAGTTAAATCAGTTAAGAAATTTGTATAACTTAAATGTACACCTGAAACAGATAAAGTCACTATATTAGCGTGGATGATATATTTTACTTTTTGTGGGGGTTGTATGAAGGTACATCAGTTTGCCATGCCTAACAGTAATGAAACTCAAATGCTGCTTTTTCTTTTTCCTAGAACAATGTCAAAGAGAGAAAAAAGTGGTAAAAAACAAATAATTGTTTTCTTTTTTACAATGTGACAGAAAGTGCAATCAAAAGAACTGAAACACTAATGCAGGAAAAAAATATAGTAAGTGAATTCTTATAGCCTTTCATTCAATGTTGACAAAGCTACATACAGGGATCTGCTGCAAGAACACAACAGTTATTGCAATGCAGAGAATTATCAGAAAATGCAGAATATCAGGAACATTATGTCAAATTTTTGCTTTAAGACTACAAAGAAGCAACCAACAAATCAATAGCATTTATAAGCAGTTTACTGATAAATCCTGGAAATAAAATGATCTCTCCTCAGCTAAGCCTCTAATCTATGATTATCATATCATAAAAATAGGTCTTCCATTTTCCCTGGGTATAACTGGATACAAACAAATTTGCAAAGATGACTGACTCCATTTTGAAAGAACAAGATTTTGCTATCATAAATCACACTGCAACAAAACCTTATAAGTCATTATAATTTGACTGCTAGTGGGAGAAGGGAAGAGACATAAAAATGTCATTTTAGGAATGAAAGGGAGTAAAATATGCTGATATTGCATAGAACTACTGACAATCATGCAGCTACCACTACAGTCACTCTACTGTACTTGCAGATCTTGGAGAGTCTTTTCCTTTTGAGTGGTTAGTAAATCCATCTAATTATTTTTTTCCTCCCAGTGACAGCTCTCAAGTCTGGTCACCTTCCCTTTTTGCTGACAGTTACAGCTTTTTTTGTCTGCTTCTAAACAGAAAGATTTTCCATAAGTGAGAAGCAGAGAATCGTTGCTGTAGTGTAGACAAATTAGTGAAATCTCCAGCAGGCCATTTGGTCATCATATTCTGCTTGTATACAGAATCATATGTACATATTTTGTACATCTTAGGAATGTAATTCTGTAATTCCCAATGTTTATGTCTATAAGAGTCCATTTGTGAAGTAGAAGTTACTTATCAGCTGGTTTGCACTCATGATAGGCTAAAAATCTCTAAAATTCTACTACAGGCAATACTTAATGAAAGATATTTTTAACGAAGTCTATGAAGAGTGACAAGTTACCCAACAGCACTCTCATATATGTGCATAACACATTAGTTAATGTTTAATATTAGAACTGCTGGCCAGCTGAGATGTCATTTCTTGTTTCCTCTATATAAATATAATTATAGCTATAAAAAATATAGCAAGAGATTAAAAATGTTTACAGACTAATTAGAATCACCGTACTAGTGAAGATGTTTGAAATGTTATTAATGGATCATTTGCAAACTCTTTTTCTATACTACAAAAACTATCATTTGCATTTTATGTCCCATTTTAATACCATCATCCCAATGCTCCTTATCAATATCAGCAAGTATAAGAATACTGAAAAATGTCCTTCAGAATGTAATTTAAATCTTCTTCCTAATGAATTTCAACAAGATTAGAAAAAAAAAAAGAGTTCATTAATGTATTCAGAACAACATGCCACATTTTGAAGAAGATTAAAAAAAAAAAAAAAATCCAAACCTGACCGTAAAATGTCATAAAATGTAATCGGACAAATTGGTTGGAAAAAGTCTCAACTGCTCTCATTGCTCCTTTTCTTTGTATTGCAATGCCCCCTGCAGGTGTAAAGGAGCCTCTGTTAGATGAGGACATTATTACATCAACATTTTCTTTAGGCTCTACAGAGGTAGCTATTTCCTACACATACCCAGTACCCAAAGTTTTGATGTGTCTTGGTATCAAATTACATATCTTGGTAATTAGTGAGGTTTTTGCTACGATTTAGTCCTTGCAAACTAGATGCCAGCAAATTACCTGTTTGGTCACAGTTCAGTTTTCAGTATTGGTCAATCTATCTAATCAGTTAATTTAATGTGTATCACCTATAAGGTCTTTTTTTCAATTAAAATCCTAATCTGCATAATTAAAGAAAATAACATACATGGAGGAGTGCATTATTTGTTAAGTAAATACAGAAGTTTAAATCAAAATTATTTTTTTTGTGTTGGCCTGTAGAAAACTGGAAATTCTGGAAAGAACCGGCTGCAGACTTGGTTTAACTATCATGTCTCATCTTCTGGTTTATCTAGGTACTGTTACACAAGAATATAAAACCACATTAAAAAAACAAAAAACAAACACACAAGTACAAAAATTTCAGAATGAAATGTAAAGGCTGCCCTATTATCCTTTCTGTTCAGTGCTGAAGGGAGACAGGAGATTAGCAAGCAAAGCTCATTTTAATGCTTATTGTGATTCATGTCACCAAATTTGATTCATCTCTCTGAACTTTAGATACCTACTCAGACGGATATAATGCTAAGTATCTGAAAAGAAGGTGTTTAGTATCTGAAAGGAAGATACTATATTAAAAATTCTTAATCCATAGGAATAAACAACATTTATTTAAATATTGTAAAATGAATAATAGAGAATAACTACATGTGATCAGGAATACACAGTCACTTTAAATTTTCCCTCTGGAATAGGAAACAGCTTTTTTTCTGAAAAAAAAAAAAAATTCTTTTTTTTAGTTGACAGGACTAGATCATGAGTAATGGAGGAATTAGGAAGGAGAGAGAGAGAGAGAGAGAGAAACAGCAGCATAGACCCATGCAAGTTTTACAAAAACGTCTAACTATGGGCTTCAGCTTGCAGGGAACTAAATCCAGAAGGTAAGAAGTTGCTCCCATTTCTGTATATCACTGAAAGTACTCAGAAACTGAGGACAAATACTAACAACTTACTGGAGGGAAAAAAAAAAATGGTTGAGAGCAAAAGCATGATGAATCTACCCTAGATCAATACCCTTCTAAGATCAGTGAATAAAAATGGACAAGAGGCTGTTTGAGGTCAGCAAATACACATAATTAATGACAGCACTAATATTTTGTTATAATCCTGGAAGTCTTTGAAATTAAATGCCTTAAAGTTCATATAGGTGAAAGTGAAATAGCTTCCCTGTGCAGCCCTGACAATATCTAGGTAAATTGTTGCCTAAGATTATAACCACTTCTGGATCACAAGCACTTGCTTAAGATTCTTAGTGCTATAAATTAAACCCCAGACTACTTTAGTTCTGTTTGATCTTCCTAACAGTCAAAAGATTATGGCTGTGTTACTGAAAGAAGAGCTGAAGCAAACAAAATTAGTGACTTTTTCATTTAATATATTTGACTCATGGAGATCTGTTGCTCTCCTGGTGCAGAAAAAAATAGAGCCCATCTTTTTTTCTTTTCAGATAAATCCAAAACCTAGGCCTATATTCATATTCTAGGCTAACTTCTGCTTTTCCTTTGTTGAACACATATGACATCAATTATGATGTTTGAGGATGAAAGCATAAGGTGAACAAGCAACAACAAGGGCACTAATATGCTATCAGGACCAAGTGCTACAAAGTTCTAATGCTTTTCTGGAAAACATTAGAAACAGTTTCATCCAGACAAGTCATATGTGCTGATTTGTTGCTTACAAGCACCTCAAAGGCTGTGTCCTTCCATTAGCTGAAAGAAGAAAGATACTTACCTACATTTCTTAAAAAAGAAAAACCTAGCAAAAAGTGCAGCACATTTTTCTAAATTCAGTCTGAAGGCATCTATCCATCCTTTCTGACTGAAAGTGCTAAAAATTAATCAAACACTTAAGAAGATGGTTCACTTTAGCTGTATAAATGCTGAATATCAAGACTGGGAAGCTCAAAGATAATATCTGGCATAAGTAGGACTCTTGCTCTAGAATGATCAAACAGCACTGGCATTTTGCAAATTGTTACTTTCTTAAAAACTAGAAATCTTGTACCATAATAACCTTTCCTTGGTTTAATTTAAAATTACATCATTTTTTTTTTTTTTTCAAAATAGAAAAGCAGAAAAAAACAGAACTTTCATGAAGGTTATGCATATATATACCCTCTCAGAACATCCAGTGATATAGCCCTAAGGTCCTATTTCTAAAACAAAACAGCTTGCTTTCCTACTACAGCATAAGATCCATGCTACTACAGTCTTACAACTGTGTCATACCCAGATCAATTTCTGACATAAAAAAAAATGAAATAACTGCTATTACTTCTGCTCTTAGCTGGTCTTCTCATTAAGGGGGTATTTTTTTAGGTAGATATATATTGAATGCTACAACTGAATCCCAGTTCTGTTTTCCTTCTTAGTGTGGTTTTCTTTTGTCTTACAAATTTACAGTATCACTAAAGTTTTTCAATTCTAAAATACAGAAATTATGCAGGTAGAAACCAGTTGTACTGAAAAAGGAAACCTCACAGATTAAGCCAAGCACATGCAAATTTCTTCATCTTGTACAATTCATATTTACAATATAAGAATGATTTCCTCCTGGATTCACCTGATTTGAAAGCAGAAACTTTCAAAATATAATATGTCAATCTTAATTTATCATTTAATAAACCAGACTGTAAAGGATGATAAGGAAAAACCCTTTTGTACTAAAAAAGCCTGAAGCAAAAAGTACTAAAATTACTCTTAGTAAAAAGAAGAGTAAGATTTTTGCCCTAGATAGTTGCAAGAATGTCACAGATTTTTGCTGAATAAACTTAACCTATTGTAGGCCATGTGGTTACATGGTGGATTTACAGCATTTCACTATCTGACAGTTTGCACTTAAAAAATTCCAGTTGCATACATATTATCTGAACAGAGACTGTCGCAATTAAAGCTAATCAAACCAATTAATGGGTCACATCAAGACAACTACAAAATTGTAAACAAACAGCAACTGAAAAATTTAATTCCTTTTAAAGGTTCGTTTAACTCCTATCAAAATATCAGTTGGTGCATACACAGATTTAAACAGAGAGGCCTCTGTCCATGAAGGTCTTATCCTGGTTGCAACAGTACAGACATTGCCTTCATCTCTCCAGTGACAACAGGTTTAACTTGTGCTTTAGTTTGGTTGCAAGGGCAAATAAGTATTTTTGCCCTCAGAATCTTTAAGGTCAATTATCACTTCTGAAAGCATCAAGGCTAATTAAATGTAACTGAGGGTTTTCTTCAAGTTTACAAATTGATGCAAAAGTGCAAAGAATGATTACTGTAGAGAGTATAATTCTAAAGCGGTAGTTTTATTATTTATCAAATAAACTGAACTTTATATTGCCTACAGAAATAGAATGCTTCAGTGAGGCTTGAATATACATTTGAAGGCTGTGCACCTCTTAAAACATCTTAAAATGTACTTTTCCCTGCTAGATGCACTGACTGATCAAGAGGAAATAAAAATGCAACTCCTTTTTTTTCTTCAGGTTCTGTGGATTCCCATGCAGTCACAAAGCTCCTCTTCCAAATTACAGAGTTATCTATTCACTTGTTCTGTACATGATGGAGGCATGTAAACCAAAGCTGCTTTTACATATCTTTTAAAAATATGTAAAAATACATTCTTTTATTCCCAACCTGTATAAGATGTTCGTCAGGGGTGACGAACTGTCATACTGAGCTGTCATTGCTTCCTCCTGTATATTCAGTAAACATCTTTACCTGTAACAGGCATTTATCATGAGGATTGTGATCATGAATGTTGTCATGTGTTTTAAAGCTAGCAGTAGCTATTTATTCATGATACAGTGGTGACAGAAGAGAACTTTTTTGTGGGTTTTGTCACTAACGTTTCTAGCAAGGAGAAAGTCTTTGTTCAGCAAGGACAAAGAAAAAACTTGAAATTAAATATTTCTGCTTAAAGAGTTAGTTTCATGCTTATTTAACTATTTGAACTTATGCAATGCTTTCAATAGATCACACACAAATTATTCATAAAGAAATTGTCATCCATCTCTAATGATGATTCCAGAAAAGTATTTGCATATTTCATTTAGTATTATTGCTCCAGTCTAACAAAATCTATTCATTGATTTGTAAATTGCAGAAGAATGAATTTAAAATGCAATTTTTACCAATTAATAACTTTATTGAATATTTAGGGAGATAATTTTTGTCATGTCCTAAAATACAATTTCTGAAACTATATTCAGTTCTGGAAGGTTGTTATTATTATAGTGTATATCACCTGTGGTTTCCAAAGTTGGACCTTTTTTTTTCAATAAAAATGTAATAAATTTAATTGATTGGAAATTAGACTACTATCAAATACGAAAACTTATAAAAAAGGGTGACTGACAGTAACTCAGAGCAAAATATCCCAGAATTAAGCCATATTCAGATACCATGCACTTAGAACACACTGATGCCAAAAGTCGCCATGGACTATTTATAACATTTAAAAGTTGTCATAAAATAGCAAATTACATTGAAAGTACTGTGACATTTTTAAGTGTGCTTGTAAGAAATAAATACTTTTAGTTTTAATTTCACCTGTAAGAATTCCTGCACTCTGAAATTAATTGTTCCCAAAGTGCTCCAGTCTCCCCCAGAGGTGAAAAGGTCTGCTCCAGTATCAGAAGGGTCTGGGCTGAGAAGTGAGAAGTCCTTGCTCACGGACAGACCTCTTTGTTCCTGCTTAAAATTCCTGAGAAGCAGAGTCAGAGAATTAGCATTCGACAGCCGCTCCTGCTGCCTGCTGCCACGTGTAACCTGGGTTCAGAGGGACTTGACTGTGTCCCTGCTCTATGGTGGAAAACACTACGAGGTTGCTTGCACAGTATCCATGAAGCTCGTGCAAAAGTTCCTGAGGATACACGGCAAGAGACTATAGTCAGAAAGGATAACCATGCAAAGACACTGGATTGTTTCAACCAATTGTTTTTACCTGTAGTAACAAAACCATTCAAATGAAGACTCACTTAGGAAAAAAAATATCGGGATGGCATTTCTGTTAGAAAAGTGAGGCCTCTCCCCAGACTGACTTCCTGTTTAGACAATGGTCTTAATTCTAAACCCAGTTCTGCCTCATCTGGAACAGATTTCAACTCAGATGAGCTTTTCATCACTCACTTAGCTATTTCAGGATAGGTATATTTCCACGGTTTCTGTTGGAGCTAAGCAATTTAAATGCCTACTGAATTTTTCAGTCTAGAATTCACATCTTAGAAATATTTATAAAATACCAGAACTGAAAACATAAACTAATTTATGGAAGCAGAGAATTCTTTATTCTTTTCATGTTCTTTATTTTTTTCATAGAACTTAATCATTAAGTTAAAGAATCTGCAGATTCCTTTCATTAACTGTCGGGTGAAGTTGCCAAGCCACTGTCTATCACATTTGAGAAGTCATGGCACTCCAGTGAGGTTTCCACTGACTGCAAAAGGGGAAACACAACCCCCATTTTTAAAAAAGGGAAAAAAGGAAGACTCAAGGGACCACAGGTCAGTCAGTCTCACTTCTGTGCCTGGCAAGGTCATGAAGCAGATACTCCTGGAAACCATATGAAGGCACATGGAAAATAAGAAGGTGATTGGTGGCAGCCAACACAGCTTCACTAAGGGCAAATCGTGCCTGACTAATCTAGTGGCCTTTTATGATGGGGTTACAGCTTTTGTGGATAAGGCAAGAGCAACTGTCATCATCTACCTGGACTTGTGCAAAGCATTTAACACTGTTCAGTACGACAGTCTTGTCTCTAAACTGGCGAGACATGGATTTGATGGACAGACCATTCAGTGGATAAGAAATCGGCTAGATGGCCACACTCAAAGAGCTGTGATCAACTGCTCAATGTCCAAGTAGAGATTGGTGATGAGTGGTGTTGTGGTTTTGCTTAGTGAGGGGGGCCTAAGGTGGTAGCTTCTGTAGGAAATTGCTAGAAGTCGCTCCCCTTTGTTCAGTGGACTCGACCGGGCCTAGGGCGGACCCGCTGCTGGCCAAGGCTGAGCCGATTGGGAGCAGAATGTCCCATGATAACGCCTCTGCGATAACGTATTTAAGAAAGGGAAAACAGAAAAAAAAA
>WHYT01015566.1:235714-251811 GCA_009806455.1 Tetrax tetrax | reverse complement strand
TTTTTTAATAAGCCAGCACGAAGGATCTGAACTTATGCTTCTTGTTTGTGTTTTTTGTTAGGTGTAAATTCTGTCCTTGACACCTCAAGAGTATATGTCTGTGTTTTCATACATTTAGTGTTTAGTATTTTACTTTGGTGGTTTTTTTTTTTATTCTTTCTTATTTTAATAGTAGCAACAAAATACATTGTGTGGTTTTTCTTTTCTAAATAAGAAATGACTTTAAGAATCTGTCCATTATGATTACTAATAATACTAGTAAGCAAATGAGTTCCAAAAGTGAAGGAAAAAAACCACTTTCTTAGAGAATTATCTTAGGTTCAAGGCTATGTGTGTTTAAGGGGACTATGATGACACAGTAGCCAGAAGTTTTAAAGTTAATTTGATTTTTCCTCTAGGTGGCAAATAGTGTTCACTCTCCAACAACATTCTTATTGTCACTTTTGAGTAGCTACTTTTGTTTTGTGTTTCTGTGATAAATTAGTTGAAAATGTGCAGTTACGTTGTGTGTGTATATATATTTCTTGATTGAAAAAGGAATTTATGCTAAAGAATATTTTAGAGTTGTTTTGAATTTTGGAGATGCTAAACTAACTGCTACTTATTTGGTAATCGAAAGTTTTTTCTGTTCTTAAATAAACAGATTTTTTTTTATATATATATATATAGTACGTGTTCCATGCCAAAAGAATAAATGTATTCTATAAGGTAAAATTAAGTGATCTGTTTTCTGACTGTGAAACTTTATTTCCACAGCAAAAATGAAACACATCAATCTGTCATTTGCAGCATGCGGGTTTCTGGGTATTTACCACTTGGGGGCAGCAGCTGCTTTTTACAGGCATGGTAAGAAGTTACTGAAAATTGTGAAAGCTTTTGCGGGAGCTTCTGCGGGATCACTGGCCGCCACTGTCTTATTAGCAGTACCAGAAAATATAGAGGTAAATTAATGAACTCATAGGTATAGGACATGATCTCATTTTCAAAGGATATTTTTGATATAATCATCTACCATTAAGGATTTAAAAAATATTTTGGTTCTTGTTTTTCTTCTTGTTTCTTGGAAAGAAATAGGACTCTCTTTGTTTTCATTAACAAAATCTGTGACTTACAGGCAGAAATGTTTATGAAGCAAGTATTTCTTTATGACAAAAGTCTATCATACGAATTTTGTATTTTTAACTATGTCAATATAAATTTTATGTGTGTGAATATTGTATTGCATGCAGCCAGATACACTTTAATATGCCAAAATGTGTATGCACTTAATCGTACATATACACTACAGAGTCAATAATTGTTTTCATGGCTGGAGGTGGGCTTTGTTAAGCAAATGTATAGCACTATCCTTTCATCCTTTTGTGAAAGGAAGTGAAAATGGTAGATAGACTGTATCTTCATAAGGTCGAAGAACAGCACACACCAGCTCAAATGTATTTTTACTCTTTGTGCTCCAGTAGACAACACAAGAAGTGACTTGCACACTTCCTGTAGGCTCAGTACAGCTCATAACTTAACAGCAGTAGCCCCACTGTATGCCAGGGAGGATTAACCCTTTAGAGCGTCCTGCTCTGACACGCTGCTTACATGTGTGTTTGCTTTTTTTCTCCAGAGATGTTACCCTTATCTCACTATGGGTATGGTGTCATGTAGAAACAGCAAAGTGCTATTCAGTGGCTACTGTATTACAGGTTATGTGGGAAAGCATTGGCTTTTCTTTGTTTTTCCCTGTAGATTAAGGCTGCTTTGCCCTCCTGAAGTGCCTGTAGTAACTTTGCCTTAACATACGTAGAGGACTAGGCCTTGCCAAAATGTTTAATATTACTTTAATATTTTGAGGAATATAATAAACAGCATTATTTTGGGGGGAAAAAGGCTGTTAATTTTTGTTCTAAGTACACTTAGATTTCAATCCAGAGAGCATCAGGTAGCTTTCTCCGGGCCTTGCTTGTTAGAACTCTCACTGCATTTAATTAAGCAGTAGTCCCAGCCAATATCACACTCTGCCACTGAGCTTTCTGATTTTTGTTGTTTGTTTCTGCTGTGATACGAATTTAGCTTGCAGTTAGCCCTACTTCTGTTGCTTTCGGCAGTAAGTTACTGCCTGGCCTCTTTCTGCCCCAGCATGCCTGAGGTGCATTCTTTCTATGAATTGGTATTAGGAAAGTTCCACTCTGTTGTGAAGGGCACTCTACTTGTATTCTGTTCAGGTGTTACTCCTTTTCTGTAGCCTCTGACTAGTTCAGTTTCAAATTTGCCTGGTATAATGCGTACCTCTGACTTCAATTCCCTGTATGGTGAGTACAGCAGCTAGCCTTTTCTTAGCCCAAGGAAATTTTTCTGCCTTTTCTGAGCCCTGGATATGAGCATTTTTTTCCCAGCTTGGTCCAACTTACAAAAATCTTTCTAAGTAAAAATATTACAAGGGTTTTTATTTTTTGTGTTTGTGGAGACTAAGCCTACATTACATTGAGTCTGATGGATTTTTTTTTTTGTTTAAAATATGTAATTTTAATACAAAGTGAAGAACGTTTAATGAACTTTAGTCCTTTTAATTTTTTTTATAATTATTAACGTTTTAGTCACTCTGTTATATTGTTTAAATGGAAAACTGAGAGATGTTTTTGCAGGGGGACTAATTCTTCTTAATTCCCGTGGAATTTAAGTAAAGGTAGTGTTGTGTACTGGTTAGAATTAACTTTTCGTATCACAATAATTATGTTATTACATTTTGAATTTACTACATTTCAAACTTGAAATATTTTATATCAACAAATATAACTCTTACATCAGTTAACTTTTTTGTTTTCCTCTTCACAGAAGTGACTATTTTAGACAAGCTATAATTAGGACTTTGTCCCTCTCCAAGTCTCAGAGCTCTAATACAACCTTTGCTTACTTTGGAGAAAATGTAGTATTGAGGATTTCTTGTTTTCACTGTTGCTGTTCTAATATGACAGTTTGTACCTTTTTTCAGTTGTATCTTGGATTTTTGTCACTGTTGAAAAGGCATGGGACTTGAGAATTCTAGGGAGGTTTATAGAGTTATAGATAAGTACCTGTTCATTTCAAAAGTACCTTGATCATGTTTGATGTCCAATTTTCTTAACTTAATAAATGTAGTTACAATTTCTAAATATGTCCTGGGTCACAATTTCAAATGTAGATGTATCGTTTAACTTTTCTAGAACTAACATTATAAACAATTTGTAGCTGTAAGAAGTTGTCCCTGTTGCAAGCAAGAACTGAGAGTCTAGGAATGGTTTATTATTAGTACTTGTAGTATGGAAAGTAGTTTTCTGTCATTAACCTAGGTTTGGATTCATCCACCTCCCTGTTACTCTTAGCTCTCTGACACTTTATTAAAGCATCTTGGATATAAAGATATTCATTCTCGGGTGCTTCTACGTAGGGTTTCGTGGGTTTCTTCTTTGTTAGGAGAGAGAGGGGTCTGAATGTGCCTCTTTCCAGCTGATTGACTACAGAAGAAGCCTAACTGCCTAATGTAGAATAAATGGTAATAATTGTAATTTTTTTAATGCTTATAGACATCTCAAGGTACTTGTGTCTGGTTTTAGTATTGAAGTAGTCTTTAAAATACAAGATGGCTTTACATTTGAAATGTAAATGTTTGTTCTTGTAATGACATGGTTCAGAGAACTGATTATTTAGCAGTGATAATACGTGGAAAAATAGCCTTTAACTTTACTTGATTGTTAAAGTGGTTTTCTTGTGAGGGTTTGGTTTGTTTTTTTTTCTTAAGTTAGGGATCATGTTTTCTTGCAAATTAGGTCTTATAAAAGGATCAACATTTTGTTACGTATGTCTTGTTACAAACCAAGCACATATGGGAAAATACGTTAGTCAGATCTTGTAGTTTTCTCTTAATTAAAGCTTTAGCCACTAGTATGTTTTAGATGCCACAGCTGAACATCCCATATCTAAATGGTGAATATTTTAATTTGCAGACGTGTAAGAAGTTTGCCTATGGATTTGCAGAGGAAGTTAGAAAATTGGACTTTGGTGCTGTAACGCCTGGTTATGATTTTATGAAAACACTTAGGTACCTATCTTAATGTATCTATAAGATCATTTTTGTGTGAAGCTCTCAAAATGGAGAGTGTTTTTTTTTTTTTTTTTTTTTTTTTTTTTTTAAATACTGTGGGGAGTTTAGCACTCTTTCTTTCACTTCTAAAATATTTGTAACATTTGTAAATAATGATGGTGAATAATGTTTAGTATTTTCTTTATGCTAGGGAAGGCATAGAGTCTATTCTTCCTTCTGATGCTCATGAGATAGCTGAGAACCGGCTCTATGTGTCAGTCACTAACACCAAAAATGGAGAAAATCACTTGGTTTCAAGTTTTGCCTCCAGGGAGGACCTCATTAAGGTAATTAAGTTGAATATTGCTGCTTTAAATAAAAATGTTTTGAGTTTCTTCAAGGCTTGGGTGTATGTTATTAGATATACAGTAAGTCACTGTTTTACTCAAGTAATCAGTTATGCTCTCAGTGGTACTACAACCATAATGTAAACAATGGAAGCAGAATTTGGTCCTACAGTTTGCTAAGATTTATTTTGTGTGGGTGTGTTTCCTTCATCTGTTTTTAAAGTACTACCTTGAAAGCAAAGTCTGTTTAAAAAGTAACAGGATAACTAACAGTTACAGTAACTGAGATAAAATTGAGAATCTCCTAATTTTGTAGCTAAGTGTTTCACTGATACTATTTGTATTATGTTTATATTATGTTTCATCAACAAAAAAGTAAAGAAAAGGAAATTCCTGTCTTAAAAAGAATCTGACACTTTCTACAAGTCCTTGTGGGGAATAGATAGAATGTTAAGAGCATATAAACTGTATTTTACCTGTCTCTGGAAAGCATATCTTTTATTGCCCATCTTCTCTTTTGAATGTTACTTTTTAAATTTGGATCAGGATTGTATACATAAGCTGATATGAAATGGTAGGAGGAATTCAGATGCCTGTTATGCAAATGTTCTTTCTCATAATTGATTGTATCTTAGTGGAGGACATAATAAGATACAACAGAATAAAGGAAGAAATAGAATAAGAAGGTATTCTTTCTTTCCCTGTTATTGTGGATGCTTAGAGTAGATAAGAGGTTCCTTATAGTTAATGCTTTAAGAAAAAAAAAAAAATCACACATGTTAACAAAATCTCAAAGTATGCATTGGAAGTTTGCCTTTACAGTATCATTTTAAAAAATCTTACATTCTACACAGTCTATCAGTTCTCAAAATTTGTAGGACTTAACCATGCAAACATAATTATGCAAAAAGTTTATTTCAAATTATGAGGTGTTATTGCTAGCTACAGTAGCCAGCAGTGACAAGCATGGAGATTGTTATGTGCAGTGAAGTCTTCTAACCTGAAGACAGCCAGAAGCATCAAGATGGCCTTGGAAATACATACATGTTATTAGTATTTCAGTAGTTCTTTCATTGACTTAACTGTTTTTGTTCTATTATTTTGTTCTATATGCTAGCAGTGGAATAGGTTGAAATAACAGTAATAAGATTCAGAATAATTGCTTATTGGCATACATTCATATTGTCTGTTCTTCCATTGCATCTTGTAATACATGTTTTTGTGCATGACTTCAGCTAACGCATGTATCATTTATACAACAGCCTGAGTGTTGGTGGCTGCCCCTGTAGCATGGAGGATAGAGCTTGTTAAGGTTGTATAATCATATTACACCTCTCCTAGACATGATTGACTCTGTCCAAGGCATGGATAAAGATACTGCTGGGCAGACAGTGTTTTGTAACAGCAAAACTCCTGTACCCTTTGCCATAAATCTCTCAGCTTCTGTATGCAATTGGTTTCAATGCTTAACAAGCCGTGTGGTTACAAAGTTTTTCATAATGGCTAAACTGAGTATGTGTTGCTACAATTTAAAGCTCTTACTTTCTTTTACTATTCACAGTGGTTGCAGAAAGGCAGTTCATAGTCTCCCACTTCTGAAATAGTCTTTATGTATATGAAGACAATGATCATGTACCAGTGCTCTAGACTTGCAGTTCTTAAAGTGGAGGTGAGGGGAAAGAGAGGCGTGATTTGTATGTTCATGAGGGAACAGGGCACAGAACGCTATTGTATTTCGTTTGAAAAGGTGGGAGCAGTGAATTGGAGTCCACACTGGTCTGTTCGTGTTGGGGAAATACTGAAAGTGTTAGTTCTTCAAACTTTCCTTCCTCACCCCACTCTTGAGGTCATTGTCACTTTATAAGGAGGGCCAAATGCTTTATTCCGTCTTCTTGAAAAGAATTCACACTTTTCAGGGGTCATCTGGTTTTGACTCTTTTCCTTTGCTAAAGCTTTTGTCCCTATTTCTCATAGTTTAGAGTGTGCCGAAGTTAGAAGGACGTAGTTGAAGGAGAGAAGAGAAAGGGAGTTGGGCAGGGGAAGAAGCTGATGTTAGGAACTTGGGAACCTTGTGGGATGTCACTTTTGAAAATCTGGAGAGGGATGGGTTCAAGGGGGACCTTACGTTTTTGTGAGGGGAAGACCTGTCTGGAAGAGAAATAGCCACAATTTCACATTTGGAAAATAAAACAAAGCCTTTTATCTGACCTCAGACAAAACTCTGGTGCTTTAGATCATTAGGAAGAGAAACGCGCAAGAAAAGAGTTTTTGAAGTGGGAGCTAAAGCCTTCATATAGAGCCTTAATTAAAACTTGTTAGGGGAGGAGAAGTGTTTAATACTGAAAGTAGCTTAATTTGTTATAAAAATACATGCAGTTCCACCAAAAAAAGCTCAAACATTTTCTTCCATAATCTCCGTGGATTGTGGGGATTTTTGCACCTGATGAGCTTTGACATAATATATACTCCAGTCCGTAGCCTGCTTCTGTTCCCCAGATTTGTCTCTGGTGCTGCCATGCAAACGCGTGCATATTCACCACATTTAGTGATGTGAAACTTTCTAACATACTACTTCATCCACACATCTACCCCTTCTCTTTGTTTCCTTTTCTTGAGTTTTGTTCTCTGTTCTTTCTGCTTTTTTTTTTTTTCTAGGTCCTACTAGCAAGTAGTTTTGTACCAGTATATGCAGGAATTAAGCCAATGGAATATAAAGGAGAGGTAATTTTTCATTAATTTTAACTACCAACTTTTGTGGGTGTTTGGCTGTGTAAGAGCATTCTTCATTTATTATGTAATTGTTTGATTTTTAGGGAAGACAACTGTAGTACTATATTTTGTAGAGTAGTTATTCTTTCTGTTGATACTGTAGGTTAATACTGTGAAAGATGGCATGAATTTGTTCATGTGTTGTTTCAAAAATTGTGGGTGCTGAGACTGACATGATCTCTGGCATGACTGTTTCCTAGAGATAACATCTAACACTTACAAAGAGAAGCTTCTTCTCATGGTAAAGATGCTTCTCCCAACAGGCTGTGTTACCAACTCTAAGATGTTTTTTGGAATTTAAAGGACCACCATTGTGCTTTTCTTTTTAATTGGAAAGAATGACAAACGAGGTCTTGGCAGATTAAAACTGCTGGAGTACCTGCATGTGTTTATGTATATGTTGTTCTCGTGTTCTGTACAGAATTACATGCTTACCAGGTACCTTCAAATCTCTTACCTCTGGACAAGCATTAAAGATTAAACTTTTTTTTTTTTTTCTGTAGCACATGGCTGTGAGATTTTGAGAAGTACACTACTATAAGAAAACCTTTTCACAGTTGCCTGTACTTCACTTAGCTTCAAGAACCTTTTTATTTTTAATATATTTATGTAAGAAAGAATCTTGACTGTCTACTCTGTTCCATAATTACTGGAAGCGTGAAAACAACAGTTTGTTTATTTCTGAGGAGTACTACTACTCTTCACTTTATTTCTTCATACGCATCCAAGTGATGCCTTTACATCTATAATCCTCACAGCCACCCTGCCAAAAAGCCTCCCCACAAAGACATATGCCTTTGTCTCTATCAAGAGGGAGTTGGATTTCATTATGTCAGAAAGGTAGTCAGGTTTAGAATTAAGTATGCAGCAATAAATATCAGCTAAACTGTTTGAAAGGTTTAAAGTAATTTTCAAATAAATATTGAAGTTACATAAGAGGAGAGAGGAAAAAACCTAAAAAATCAGAATTTTTACAAGTGAAAGAACTTCTAAGTGGTGAAAGTATGAAGCTAGACTTGTGAAAGACTATTAATGTTGTCTGTTACAGTATCTTCAACCTGGCTTAGACAGGGACTCCACTGTTCTTGTAACTATAGGAATTGCAACAAAAAGCCCTGTAGTACTACAAGGAACTTTGTAAACCAATAATAAATTACTTTATAGACACACACATACACACAAAAAGCTTTGGTGTTAGAAATGTTAAGGTATTGTTGCAGCTTTACTCACAGTTACTGCAGCAATGGTGTAGTTGAGAAGTCTGAAAGATGGTTTTGAATTTAATCTTTTTTTTTTTTTTTTTTTGGCCTCCTTTTCTAAGGCAAAACAATCTGAATCCTAAGTGTTGAGAAATACGATTTTTGTGGAAAGTGAAGGAATTCAATGGTGGATTGTGGGTACTGGGATCAGGAGCTAATGTCAAGAGTGATGCTCTAACACATGTTACGAAATAATAGGGTGAGAAGGGCCATAGCGACTACTGAATGTGAATATTTCTAGCTTATATTTCAGTAGCATAAAAGAAATGTGAAATGGCAAATTTCATCTGAGAAAGTGAAGCAAGCATCCCAGTGATGCTTGCAATATGTATCCATGTGTAAAAGAATAAATTTGTGTATCACCAGATGTGGGAGTTGATGGTGAAAGGAGAGACAAGTGACAACAAATTCTTTTGGTTGCATGAACTCAAATGTGGCACTGGGAGAAATCCATACTTACAGAATTAAAAGAAAGCTTGCTTTAAGAGTAAAGGACACAGCTGAGAGGGATCTGTACAACCAAGTGTTAAACCTCAGAGAATCCCAGGGACTTCTGAAGAACCAACACTGTAACCTGAGATAATGCTTCCTGTATAGTTGTCACTACTGTTGAAAGCTAGTGTCTTGTCAACAGTTTCAAGACAAGTTTAATTTAGATGTTGTGAACAACTTCCCAGTAGTATACTTTTTATGGGAGATATTTTTAATTTTGTGATTAAATTCCTGTGACACTTTCAGTAATTTTGTGGGAGAACTTGCATTATTTTGCCATTTCATAATGGTCACATCTTTATAATTAGTGGAGAAGAAGAGAAGAAAACACTTTTTCACTAGAATTCAAATCAGATGTAAATGCCTACTTTAGGATAAGGTGAATCGTGCTAGCAGTGTTTTCTCTCCCTTGACGATAAAGGAAGTGTAGAATGACTAATTTGGCTGTAGATGCATAAAATTCAGTGAGATGCGTCTGATCACCAGACCTCATGTATGATGTCACCAAATGTGTCTAGCTGGTAGACTGATGTTGAGTATGGGGTTATGCATGTAAGCACAGAAAGAAATATGAATATATATAACATATTGGAAAGAGATGTCACAGTTGTCCGTGTTTATACTGGAATGGTTGTGGTCCTTGTGAAGGTCACGCTTGTGCTCCCAGACTGCCTTTAGAACCAAGAAATAAGTGGGGCTCTGCAAGAAATTCGTTGGTTGCTTTGGTTTTCTTCCTCATTCTTTCCTACATTCAACTTCTCTAGCAGACTTGCTGTCTGCTCACTCTGATGTGCCACAGTTGTTCAGCTCCTTCCTACCTTTACCCTGCGGTTTCCAGCTATGGCTGTCTTGTGTTGTGTATGTAAGAGGACAAGAGGCTCTGGAAGAAGAGAGAAGTCACGTTTGGTTTAGCTTGTGCAGTCAGTTACCTGCACATACAGATTGTCCATCTCCTAGTTTGAATCAAAGTAGTGTTTTAGAGAAGTATACATTATCTGATATGGTTCACCTGTAATTTTAACGATCTTGTGTTTTCATGTATCTGTTGAGAAAAATTCTGCATAGAGCATTTTGTTATTAGATCAACTAACAAGCCTTATCAGTAGCTTGATAAATATATTGCACACATATTTACATATTATGTCAACTGCTCATTGATTAAACACTCTATCTGTATGTTGTCAGTTCCTTGATTTTTTTATGTCTCATACTTAAGCCTATGCGTGGTATTCTGAGAAAGAGACTTGTAAGTTTTCTTGAGGGGGTGGAGTGGAGGAGATAGGGACAGGAAGGATGAAATATTCAGTTATGAACATATTGTACTAAGGTTCCTATGAAAATATTTTTATTTTTCAGTAGAAGTGGGTTGATGGTGGCCTTACCAATGGCCTTCCTATCTTGCCTGTTGGAAGAACTGTGACGATTTCTCCTTTCAGTGGTCGATTAGATATCTGTCCACAGGATAAAGGACGTGTGGATCTTTATGTTAAATTTGCCAAACAAGATATAATGGTGAGTTGCTTGTTTAGTAAGTAACTTCAGAAGAAGAAAAGGTAGTTGAGCAGTTAGTTATGCTTGTTTTTAAGTATTTATTTTCTCCTTATATATCAACTTAAGTAATGTTTTAACATTTTCTGTTTTACAAATGGAGTGTAAACTTTTCTTGAACACAAGGGAAGGGAAATGTAGAATAAATTTTGTCAGAAAGGTTGAAAGGCATTGATCTAGTACAGAATTGAGCAAATCATCACAGACTATTAAATGTAAATAATCTAGGCTTGCTTTAAGTATCACTTGTCTTTAGCTAGGTAGAGTGTTTAAAGAAAAAAAAAAAAAAAAAAAGAAGCTTCTGTAGAGTATTTCAGGAGGAGGAAGCTCCAGAACATCCCTTCATACTTACTGAAATTAGCTGCTCTAACCGAATTTAAAATACAAGTTTCAGTCGTACATTTGAAATTATATACAATGACTTGTCACCTCGTTGACAAGAAAGCTTGTATTAAGATTTTGAACACTTGCGACCACAATATTTCTCCACAAGTTATTTTGTTAGATGTTACAGGAACATTTCTGTATATTGAAATATAGGCTAAAACTGATTTTTATGGCCTTAGTTCCATTGTTGACATTTCTGTCTTTGTAAGCTTTATCTCACAAAATTTAACCACAGTATTACTTCCTTTGACATGATGAAAGAAAATATTGAACAGCAGTACACCTATCTGTCAATAAGACTCCATTAGAATGAAAAAGTAAAGATTAGAAATAATTGTTACGTTTTTAAAGTTCACTTTAGACAGTTCTTAATATATTTTCTTAATTTGAGTAATGTCATTCTAAATTTAACTAGTTTCTGAATCTTTATAATGTTTCACAGATTTAAAGAATGATAGTACTTGGTTAATGATCATAAAGCATTATATTATTGATTTAATATATATTGAAAATATATGCAATCTCTTACTGTGTATTTCTTGGTTCTGATTTGTATCTAATATCTAGTATATCTAGATGAGGGAAAAAGAGCTGGTGATTATATAAGTTTAGAAAATTAATTGCAGAGTTTTGTTGCTTCTAGGGTCCTGCAAGTGCAGACTTGTGCACAATCTCGGGCAATGTTTTGAACTATTCCATTTGAAACACCCTTAGTTTTTAGAGCTACAAAAATGTGAACTAATAAGGTTTTTTTCAACAATATTATAATCTGCATAAAATGAAGAGTTATATATCTTCATTTATCTGGATTGCAATGTGAATGGTTTTCAGTCTCACTGAACCTCCTCCGTATCTTAGTGTCAGAATTCGAATAATTGCTTACTCCAAATAATAAAGATGATTTTGAGACTTTTTTCAAAATTGTGTATAATAAAGTATGTGTCTAAAGTGTTAAATTAATAGTATAAATGAAGCTTTCAGAACTTTATTAAACCTAATTATATTTTTAATTTTGTTGTAAACAATTTAATAATTCCTTTATTCATGAAGGAAGTTCTGAAATCTTTTTACACCATCAAAGTGTCCACTTGAGATACTTGAGTAGTCCTTAATTTGTTAGTAATACAAGCTACAGTTATACTCATTTGTTAAATGTCGCCTGGGAATGTTCCCAAAAATGTGGTTGGTTGCACTAGCAAGCTGTCCAAGTATTTCCTTGTGTAAGTTTAGCGTGTGCCAGCTACTTCACCAGGCCATTCTGGGAATGTTTCTGAAGTTAAAATATTTTAGAAACTTTGGGCAGTTTTACAGGCAGACAGTCGATCTTGGAGGCTGTGAGTTTAATAGCGCCTATGCAGACTGTTTGCACTAGTTTGTCTTTAGTTTTTACATTTGGTGCATGAAACATGACAGAACAGATAGCAACACAGTCAAGTCTAGATAAGTTGCTTTAATAAACTAATTCATACCTTCTCGCTCCATTGCAGCTGTCTCTGGCCAACCTAGTAAGACTTAATCAAGCTTTGTTCCCACCAAACCAGGAGAAAATGGAATCGTTGTACCAAAATGGATTTGATGATACTGTACATTTTTTACTGAAAGAAAACTGGTTTGAATAGATGGTACACAGAAAATTAACAAAACCTGAAGGCTGCGAAGACACAACTACAGGCATCTTACAGGATCTGAGGGATCGCTGCCCCAATTCCAGTTTATGGAAATCAAAATCCCAAAGGAATTGCAGCTGCCTCTGCCGAGACAGTATAAGTTGCACCCTGAAGACCTGTATCAACATGTCAGGATGGAATTGTACTTGCCTGGTGGTTGTCTTGTTTTGAGGAGGTTCAAGCTTAGGTTCAGTTTGCTTCAGCAGAGCACTTGATTATGGAATTTATAAAAAGCTTGTGTTGTCATAATTGGAGAAATTTAGAAAAGTCTTTTTCAGGGTTATTTGAGAGACAAATTAAGGCTGTACCCTGAAACATTACAGTCTATATTGTTTACTTAACATAGTAGTTGTGCATGCTAATTGGATGCTTGCAATATTGCTGATCTAATACATATCTTGCAGTGTTCTAAGGACTTGAACACTTAGCACTACACAAGAAATAAAACACTTGCACTCTTACTCTGATATGTGTTATTTTTAACATTAAAATTTCTTGCCTTTTTCAGTGAATGTGATCTTTGAAAATTTGAAATACTAGTTGAAATTTCTAACAGAATTGTGATGTTTGAACGTAAAAATAGATTGTAAAGAAGGGTGTAAGAAATTGTAACATTTATTGTGTTTTCTTCCTCTGCTAAAATTGAATAAATATATTTTCTTGAAACTTTTGTGAAGAGTTCATTTATAAATTTCTCAGAATGCTGTAACAACCTGATTATCGGTTGTACAAGGTAGATCAGGAGGATAATCACAGTCTCTGTTTCATGTAAAAAGGCAAGGCGGCTTCTAAGCATTCAGGTGTTGTGAATACTACTGGTTTTAATTCCTCCTTCCCTCATTCCTTCCGCTGTATCTCCTTGAAAATACCAGACGTTTAAAGTTTAAAGAAAACCTATTTTTTCTAAGCAAAGTAACGTTTTTACAGTAGAAACATAACTATTGAAGGTAAGTCTACTTGCTCTCCATAATTGTGTGAATTGGTCATGATATCTTCCTATTTATCTTTGTAAACCTCAAAGCCTTTTAATTTAATTTTGTGTTTAGGTCTGCATTTACTGACTGAATGTTTGAGCCTGGACAGAACTTTCATTTTAAAATCTCTAAGTCTTAGGTGCATTTCCTATATCTGATAAAATAGCAATCGTTTTTTTGCCAAAAATGATCTAGAACAGAGGAGACCATAAGGATGTGGGGAATGTAGTGTCTGGTTCTGTGGCATGTACGTGCCATTCACATTCACCACACAAATGAGGGGTAACTGAGGAATGTTTGCAAAGGCTGCTTCCAGGGTAGGAAGGCTACTAAGTACCTTGACTTAGGTCAGTCTATTTCATGGGAAAAGCTCTGATCCCTTTTAGATAATCTCCTACCGATCTTCATCTGAATTGGTACTAATCCTATCCGTACCCCATCCCAGCTTTCCTAGTTGATATATATGGCTGTTTGTGTTCCTAACCTGATCCTTTTTCTGTTTTAAATCTCTTCTATGTATAGTCTTACTGGGCAATTACACTTACACATTTTTATTGGTTAAATATTTTCTATTTGAAAGAGAAACAGTGAGAAATCTAAGAAGATCATAGCCTTTTAGAATTTGCTTTCTATTAACAGTAGTCCTATTCTTCAAGCATTGAATATTAGCCTTTCTGAATGAAAGGAATTTCAGGGTTTTTTCACCACTTTGCAAGTTCTTCAGTTTGGTATGGATCTTTCCTGGCTAATTATGCTAATACCTGGAATTTTCTGTTAGAATGTCAGACATCAGTTTTGCTGAAAAAGGATCCTAGCCACTTTGTTTATGTTTCTTACAAAAGCCTAAGGTAGTAGGAAGTCCTCTTTCAAGCAGTTCTAAATAAATGGAGTTGAAAATCAATTAGTGATCCCTTTTGTCAAAACAAACCACAATGAAATATATTAATTTGTAATTTTAAGAATACTTCTTAAATAGATTTTGTTGTTCTGTTAGAGTTTCAGGTGTGGTCCTTGTGTGGCTGAAAGCAGAACCTGCACTTCTCAGAATTTCATCTTCTGATGAACTTGCTACACAAATAGGCTGTATAACTGTTTTTAAAAATTACATTATTAGTATCTTAAAAGGCTGAAGGAAATGAAACTTGCTAAAATGCATGCCTATTTTGTACCATTACGCTGTTGATAAGGGGTTGCAATAAAGATAATTGCAAACAATACTTGTAATTTTTTTTAAAAAAGGTGCCATTTCTGCTGAAATGTTACTAGCTCTGCTAGCTGTGTTGTCTGGGAAACCATTATTTTGTTTTGTGGGTTTTTTTGTTTTTTTTTTTAAATTCAGATTTCACAAATTGTTTTGAAAATCATTAGTACAGACAAAGTCAAATCTAGAAGATGAGACAGGATAAGGTAATATTTTATCTTGAGGATGAACATATTTTCATGGTGAACCACAATGTTAATTTGTCTGTTCTGACATTATTATTTCAGATTATTCTTCAGATACGCTAAGATTTTTTTTCTTATTTAACTATTCTCTACAGAAGTACATTTAAGCAGGCAAGACATACAAATCCGAAGAGATTATTAAGAATAGTTCATCCCTGTAGTACATCTATATCTTTCCCTCTTGGTCTATAGATGGTAAAGAGTACTTGAGGCAGCACAGATCCTTCTATGCTGAAATACTTTTACTGATTTTGGGAAATTAGTCTGAGATGCTGTTGTATTTTGAAGATGTGCTCTACGTGATTTTTTTTTTTTTTTTCTCTCACATGTTTTCAGTATTGTTTGATCGGGGAGTAATTTTTTTCTCAAATAATTTCATACTTCCCCAAATAATAGATTTGTCTTTGAGAATGTAAGCTGTATGTAGATACCATTCCTCTTGTAGTCAGATCAGTTACCACTATTTTTTTCACATGCCACAAAGTAATGGCAAATTTGAAATATATTTTTCTTAATCAGTCTTAGGTAATTACAAGGGAGAAAACTTGTACAATTGTAACCGTACTAGGGAAAGAGAGAGAGGCATTAAGAAAATTGTTTTCTGTATTTGCGAGCTGGACAGCTGTGTAAGACTTCATGCCTTCCATTTTAATTATAATCTTGATAACAGTATACAAGATGACACCTGCTGAGATTAGAAAACTGGAGTTCCAATATGAGAACAGAAAAATGCAGTAAGTTTTCATCTTTCCTTATTAAGGTATAGATAAATTTTAGAAAAGCTACCGACTATAAAAGAAAAACATGGAAGTACCCCAAAGAGCCATGGAAGTCTGTCTTTAGCCTTTAGTATTCTCTGTAATTAATTAAGTTCTTATTAGCGACATATCTTCATATACTTGATAAACAACATTATTAACTGATCTGGATGGCTGGTCATAAATCCATTCACTTGGCAGGGTAGCACTGCTATCTGTATTTCTTGACTCATTCTTGCACTTTTTACAGCACTGGTGAATCTGTTGAAATATTCCACAAAGTGTGTTTTTAAGCAGTCAACGTGTTTCCATCAGATAGCCCATCTTTTCAGAGAACATATTGCTAACTTACTGAGACAGCAATCCAGGAGTTACTCTGATTTTTTTTTTTTTTTTTTTTTTTTA
>WHYT01015566.1:219114-235694 GCA_009806455.1 Tetrax tetrax | reverse complement strand
AAAAAAAAAAAAAAAAAAAAAAAAAAAAAAAAAAAAAAAAAAAAGAGAGAGAGAAAGCCGTGATGCCATTCAAGCACTGTTCAGCCAAAACATTGATATGTTAAAAACATATCTGCGGATTTTTAACCACAGATCCAAAACACAGCACTGCACAGGCTGCTCTGAACAAAGTTAAACTCTATCTCAGCCCCACGCAAATAGAATTTGCTGCAGCCCTACCCAAGTGGAGTTTGCTACTGCTTGTGCTCATGGTGGCTAATTTTAGGTTGGCTGATTTTTGTAGATTCTGATGTGAAATAGCTTCTGGCAGGCTTCTGCTCCTCTTGTGTTTTAGCAAGGTTTGACTGTTCAGCACATCACTCTCTGGCACAAGTTTACTGTCTTCCTCAATATACAGACCTTATTTTCTGCTGCCTGAACTGTGTGAATGTTTGTGGTTTTGGTGTATTTAACAACTGGTTGTTAAAAAAAAACACAAAACAAAACCCAAACCTTACTTGACCTAGAAGGGCAACTGGATACCGCAAATGTCTTTTTAAGTCTTGTAACTTATGTCGCTGGTGCTGAGTCTTATGTAATAATACAGTTCTGTGCGGCAGTATCAGCTGAGAGGGAGCTGTTGCCATAATGCCAGGTTCAGTGACACTGAAGGAGTCCCTTTAAGTAGCACAAGCTGAGAAAGCGAGGACAAGGTGAAGGAAATCCTACCTTTCAGTCAGGACTTGACTATCTGAAAGATCCCTCTTTCTGGACTTAAAATAGCTACTGGTTTAAAACTGTGTTGATTCCTTAACAGCTAAATTTTCTTCCTCTAAGCTTACATTAGGTACCTATTCCCTCTTGGTCCAATTTATCCTGTGTTTGTTAACTTTTAAGGCACTCTACAGTAGTGGTTTTGAGGAGAGACAGTGTTGGTGAAGCACAGGGAATATTTTAGGTGTCCTATAAATGATAATCTTTGAAATACACTTGCAAGTACAGACTTTGTAAATATAAGTAGAGCATGTTGTACTGTTGAGGGTTATGCGCGAGTGTAGCACCATCCATGCATTCAAACACTGTGATGCTCATTTGCATCAAGTTATGGCATAGCTTAAATTTCTTCAGCTCTCACTCATTTCCTTCCAAATAATTTCATTTACATAAAGGATATTCCCAAGTAGGATCAAAGCAGAGCTATTCTTTAATAGCTGGCTTTTTAGGTTTTGGTTCCACAAAAAAATAATAAATTAAAATTATTAGGAGGTTTTTCCTGAAGTGGGGAACAGAGCCACAGCTAGGATAGAGGGAAGGATTTTTAAAATATTATGGGAAGCACAAGAACTCGCCCTGGGCTTAGACAATTTTGTATTAAAAAAAAAAAAAAAAGTTTCCTTGTTTTCTTGCAAAATATTTTTAGTTTTAGATTTGCCAGGGTGCTGCACTACTGGCCAGGTAAATGAAAGGCAGTGACCTCCACCAACTAGTGCGTGGGAGTGGGCATAAAACCCTGGCATGACTGGTTGGGTGGCTGGACTATGAGTAAAACATTGATCTATGTCCAGGGGAGCTCACAAAATTAGGAACTGAAGCCCAGAAGCATGGAGGGAGCAGGATGTGTTTCAAATTGCTAATCATTTAGGCATTTTTTTTTTCTCATTCCCTTTTGTTTCCAGGTAAAAATAACAAGATCAGTAACAAGCTCAGAAAAATAATAGATATAATTTCTCTGTGTGTCACAGCTTCCTTTTTTTATCATGGCCATTCCCTCAAAACATTCACAGGTAGGGGGTTCTACTTCTGACACTTTAGTTAACAAAATGTAATGTAGAGTGACCTTTTTACGTTGCCACAAATGCATATTCAGGCTAATTTGCTTATAATTTCTTTCCATCAGAAGATGCCGTCCATCTTTAGGTTTGTAGTATTTATTTCTGAAGCTATTACTTACACCAAAAGCTATGATAACTGTGGTGACAAAGATGGTGTATCCAAGAAGAAGGAACCAACCCAGCCAGGTCTTATCTGATCTTATACAGTCTTTGCATTTGAAATCTGAAACAAAAAGAAAGAAAATTAAGTATTTGAAAAAGGAAAAAGTTACTTTTCTGATAACATTTCATTTGAAAGATTAGTGAAGATTGACAAAGCAGCATTATTATTATTTTTTTCATATTTCCTTTCACTACATTTTCAGGCTAAAAGGTTAACTGTCTTGTGAGAGAACTGTTGTCTTCTTTTTACTTCAGATACGAGATTTTCGAACCTGTTGTAAGCTACTTACACAATGGAAAGTAAATTAAATTTTCCGTTTACTGGAAGTGGGGTATCCAAAAAAACATCTTTGTTGTGTAGCACATGCGTAGGTAATGATGAAAAAGCCAATCTAAATGACAGTTACCTTACTAAGTCTCAGACAATTTTTTCTTCTTTTTTTTTTTTTTTTTTTTAAATTTAAATCAACCAAAGAAATGGTTATAGAGTCATAGAATAGTTTAGGTTGGAAGGGACCTTCAAAGGTCACCTAGTTCAACTCCCCTGCAAGAAGCAGGGACATCTCCAAGAGGTTGCTCAGAGCCCTGTCTAACCTGGCCTTGAATGTTTCCAGGGATGGGATATCCACCACCTCTCTGGGCAACCTGTTCCAGTGTTCCACTGTTCCACCACCCTCATTGTAAAATATTTTTTCCTTATATCTAGTCTAAATCTACCCTCTTGTAGTTTAAGACCATTACCCCTTGTCCTATCACAACAGGCCCTGCTAAAGAGTTTATGGTGTGACAGTCAAAAGAATTTATTGACTGCTACATTTTTCTAAGGACTTAGAAGAATTGCATTGGTCAGTTATTAAATATAATGTGAAATCTAGAATAAGAAAGATGCTTTATGGCATTTAACATTTGCTAGTCAGATTTGTCGGGAAAGTCCACATAGGGAAAACTTGGCTCATCTGAAATCGTGTATCTTGGTCACTGATGGACATTCCCAGCAGGATAATTAGAGGATAGGGGAAGAGTTATAAGGTGTTGAAAATGATTTTATAATCAAACAGAAGGAAAATTCCACTCCCACATATCCCTACTTTCACGTACACTCTTTCTAAAAACACTCACACTGCTGTGTGAATTTACTGTTTATTTTTCAGTAACTGGAAGAGAGAGCACAAACTTTGCATTTAAAAAGAGACCATTGGCTAATAAAGACTGATTAAAATTATTAAAAAGATAATGAAAGATTATCGGGGGTTTAGTTTGTTTGGGTTTTTTTTTGTATGGAGTAAAGTAAAGACTCAGCAAATGTTTGTGAAGAAGATGAAAAAATATTTAAAATAAGTATTTATACAATTTTAATTGATGCTATATATATTGTAATATATAAAATATTTAGAATTCAGTAAAATAGAGTCAATGTTCTACTGCACAGTGAACTCATTTAGACCCAAAGAAAAGTCTCTGTCCTCAAGAAGTCTGCCTGTCCAGCTGTATAAATAGTTCAAACAAAAAGCATGCCTTCCCTCCCCTACTCGCATGACTGTAGACTGTTTTTTCCCACCCTTCTTCCAGCAGAGGTGAGTTGTGGAAGTGAAGGCAGTAAGGCTGAGGGAAAATTTAGTTCACCTTGCACACATCAAGTCCTTTTCAGTCACTCCCAAGCGCTCCTTACCATGCACAGTCAGCTTGGTTCCGTTTCCACGTTTGCCCTGGATTTTCTGCGTTAGCGTCACATCACAGAAATAGATGTTACTGGTGTTCTGGTCAACGTTGCTTAGTTTTAAGATTGAGAATCCCCTGAGGGTGTTTTTTATAATGTGTACCTGAGGCCTGCCCCTGTCATGGCTCGACTGGAGGCTCTGCTGGTTTTGGCTCTCGGGGCCTTTCCTCCAGTACACAACTGGCTCCTCGTTCTCCTCACTGGGATACTCAAATACACACAGCATCCACACCGTGGAGTTAAGGAGCACACTCGCATCTTCAGGGTATTGCATGACCAAAAGCTCTGCCCCACTTCTGGCTGTAAGGTGTAAATACAGGACATTCAATTAAACAGAGATATGGTCTCTTAGGAAGGGTTGTCTTGGCCAACTGAATACGTGGGCATAGCCGATATCTGGACATAAAGAAAGCCACAGCTATAGGAATGTATGGTAAAAGGTGTCCTTGAGTCAGGCAAAGTTTTGCTACAGCCTTCTGAGAAACCAATGGTGCAGTAAACGTTCAAAACAGAGCTAGACAGACAGTCATTAACTTTGCCTAAAGATCATGTAGCAAGTAAACTACATGTAGAGTATAAGAATGAAAGCCCAGAAGGTGACAAAGTAGGAGCTGCAAATGGAGTAGAAGACTAGATTAAATTTTGTACAGTTGCTATTATTCTTAAATTTTTGGTGTGCCTTCATAACAAAGCTTCGCTCTGGGAAATTGTAAACAATATATTCAACTTGCAAAAAGTTAAAAAAAACCCCACGTATTTCTACAAACTACGTTGCTTCTATGCAATATACGATAGTTTCTGGCTCAAATTTTATTATCTCTGTAAAAGCTTGTCAGATACATTTTTTACACAATTCATAATGACTTGATAGTCACTGGGCATATTAAATTTTGTATGAAAATGAAGGATGACACTAAAACTCATTTTGGCAACAATTTACTTAAAAAGCTCTGAAAATACTTTTATTTTCATTAACGTGTAAAACTGAAATCCTCTTTTCACAATTGCTGTGTATGTACATATAGTATTTTTAATGAAGGTGTTTTACCAGGAAATACATATTGCCAATATCACAGATACAATTTACAGTATGAGATACTTATGTCATTATTAAGCTAATGAAAATATGTGAAAAATCCATTTCCATGCTGTGAATTTGAAGGACATCTGGGGAAAAATGGCAGTTAATACTCTTAATTTTATCCTATTATTTCAATATATCATTATTTAAATATTTCCCTGCCCTTTGTCATGGGCATAAATACTGCAAAACAAGAAGACAAAATTACATCTAAACAGAGTAAAAATTAAAAATTAAATAATCACAATGGTAATCAATACTTTAGGAAAAAGGAAGCTCTTCGCTCGTATTAAATTAAACATAAGGATTACTCAAGTTTACTCAGAGTCACTACTTAGAATATTTTCTATGCAATCTCAAAACAATCTTCAATTTCCATAATTTTTCAGCTTTGCTAGTTCCTAACATCACACCCCAAAATCTTTCAGTATTTTTTTATTTTTGCAACAATTAGCAAAATGACTCGGAGCATGCCTGAAGTAAATCTATAACTGTGTTTTGAACAGCTGAAGGGGGAAAAAAAAGCCAAAAAATGCACCATGAACAAGAAAATACACCTCAAGAAACAAATCTGATATTAATTGCAAAAGATCCAGAAGGCTAAACTGATAACGTATCTAGACATACCCTCTTCCAAAGGCAATTGCTAGCCAGTATAAAAATTGACAGGCTGCAATGCCTACATTTCCTCCCTCACAACAGGCATCATGGCATAAGTCAAATCCTGGAGGTCACGGAAGTGCGCTTTACTTAGGGAATCCTCTACTGGTGAACAGTTGAAGGAGCTTTTCCAGGCAACGTAGTGATAAACTCTTACAATTTCTTCTGCATAACAGAACAGCCCCCTACTTGACACGCATTTTAGGTCATATCTCAGTCTTTTTAGCACCTTACATGACTAAACATTATCTGCATTTGAGTTTTGAAATTTTAACTAGTAAATCATGTGAGATTATTCTACTTTAAACTCAATTATTTACACTTTAAGTATCCGCATTTAGAATCATACAATCATAGAATGTTAGGGTTGGAAGGGACCTTCAAAGGTCATCTAGTCCAACCCCCCTGCAAGGAGGAGGGACATCTCCAATTAGAGCAGGTTGCTCAGAGCTGCATCCAACCTGGCCTTGAGCATTGCCAGGGATGGGGCATCCACCACCTCTCTGAGCAACCTGTGCCAATGTTCTACAACCCTCAGCATAAAAAAGTTTTTACTAATATTTAATCTAAATCTATCTCTCTATTTTGAAACCATTACCCCTTGTCCTGTCACAGCAGGCCCTACTGAAGAGCTTCTCCCTGTCTTTCCTGTAGGCCCTCTTTAGGTGCTGGAAGGCCACTATAAGGTCTCCCTGGAGCCTTCTCTTCTCCAGGCTGAACAACGCCAACTCTCTCAGCCTGTCCTCATAGGAGAAGTGCTCCAGCCCTCTGATCATCTTTGTGGCCCTCCTCTGGACCCTCTCCAACTGGTCCAGATCCTTCTTATGTTGGGGGCTCCCCCAACTGGCTAGACACAGTACTCCAGGTGGGGTCTCACCAGGGCAGAGTAGAGGGAGAGGATCACCTCCCTCGACCTGCTGACCACGCTTCTTTCGATGCAGCCCAGTATGTGGTTGGCCTTCTGGGCTGCAAGCACACATTTCCAGTTCATGTCGAGCTTCTCATTAACAAAGACCCCTAAGTCCTTCTCCTCAGAACTGCTCTTGATTCTCCGCCCAGCCTCTATTTGTGCCTGGGATTGCCCTGATCCATGTGCAGGGCCTTCCACTCGGCCTGGTTGAACTTCATGAGGTTGGCACGGGCCCACCTCTCCAGCCTGTCCAGGTCCCTCTGGATGGCATCCCTCCCCTCCAGCGTGTAAATGCGTACAGTTAACCATGCTCTCCCTTTGTTGTCAGTAAACAGAAATAGTAACTTAAAGGCAAGGATTAATTAAATCCCACAATAAAGGTTTAAACAGGTAAAATGTTGGGGGTTTTATAACTATAAAAGCACCTATTTCTCACATAGAGTAATGAGTTCAGATAAAGACATTAAAAATTCTGTGAGATGAATCTTTTATTTTCCATGTGAGGGCATAAAACTAGATTTCCATCACAAATGTGTATTTATGGAATTGCTTTCAAATGTAAGAGTTTGTCCTTTAAGTTTTAGATCTGCATTTTTTATGAGGTATAAAAAATTGGAAAGTCATTACTAAATGAAAGTCATGCTTTTAACAGTATAAGAACAAATCAAGAAGATGTTTTAAACCAGCTAGTTACTCCTATTTTTATATAGACATTCTTTTTAGACTTTTTCTTATTTGAACGTATATATTAAGGAATATATGTTCAGAAATGACTGGGCTGTACTTGAAAGAGATTCCTGAAAACTAACATGAAACACGTTTTAAAATGGATATAATCCAGAAGAGTTTCTGGGACGCACCTTTCATTTGGGTGAAAAATATGTATCTTCAAAAATCAGTACATCACATTGATAGCGATATTTTACTACCCACAGAAAACCAGTCACACCTCAGTCAATGAAGGAGAGGTAGCTAACTTTTTGAAGAGAAACAGATGGCTCATATCTGCATTCTCTTTTATATTTTCATCAGGATATACAATTAAAAAAAAAGTTTTAAATAACTTTTATGTTTTTTTTTCTTTTACGTTTGTTGATGTAAGCGAATACATATGCTTTTAAAAGTACTCCAAGACCCAGTTTTATAAAAATCCTGAAATAAAGTTAATAAACGAGTCCAGTTGGCTGGTATATAAAAATATCAATAGAGATTTCTAACATGCAAAAATGAACCCATATTTTTCTCCTTTTTCAGTCAAATGTAAATTTAATTTTGTGCTAGTCAGGTGTAATTTTAGTTTCTATGTACTTTTTTAAGCATTTTATACTTTTTTTCTCATTTTTGCTTTCCTCCATAAAACAGCAGCTTGAAGCCTTTACTAAGTAAAACTGAGCAACAGACACTTGCAGCCTTGATTAAAAATTAGCACTACCTTCCTTGATCAGTTAAGGTTTGGAGAATTTTGAGGTAAAATAAAATAAAAAGACAACACCCCCTGCGACTTACCTGCAAAGTGAGCAAAGTAAGGCATCATAGTTAATGTACCAAGCCACATCGTTTTCTTGGAATTGTTAATGCAGAGGTTTTAAAACATCAGCTAAGACTACTGATACAACAGCTTTCAGCAAGTAGTTGAAAAGTAAATTCAAGCTCTCCTAAAAACCTGTTTTTAACTTTCTTCCTAATGGGCGTTTCCTGTGGTTTCTCTCTGTAACTATTTCCTCTTCTACCTTGTCGCAGTTTAGCCCCACTCAGGACCAGACTACGCAGTCTCTCTCTCACCCCCCGCACCCTGTGAAGGAATAGGGAGAGACAATATAAGAAAAAGATTCGAGGTTTGAGATAAGGACAGGGAGAGATCATTGAAGTTACCATTAAGGGCAAAACAGATGCGACCTGGGGAAAACTATTTGTTTATTATTTTAAAAAAAGCAGGATAATGAGACAGAGAACAAGATAACCTCCCCCTCCCTGTGCCCTGGCTTAACATTATCTCTACCTTCTTCCCCGGACAAGTGGCACAGAGGCGAAGAGAGAATGGGGGTTACGGTCAGTTCATCACATATCTTTTTTTCCTTTGCTCCTTCCTCGTCAAGGGAAGAACTCCTCACATTTCTCACATGCTCCAGCGTGGGGTCCCTCCCGTGGGCTACAGTCCTTTGTGAAACTGCTCCAGTGTGGGTCATTTCTTCCACGGGGTGCAGTCCTTCTGGAATGGCTGCCCCAGCACAGGTTCCTCCATGGGCTGCAGGTGGATCTCTGCTCCTCTGTGGACCTCCATGGGCTGCAGGGGGACAACCTGCTTCACCATGGTCTGCACCACGGGCTGGAGGAGCAGCATTATTTCTCCGCATCCTTCTCCACTGACCTTGGTGTCTGCAGCTGTTCCTCTCACAACAAATTCTTCACAATAGGCAGGCAAATGCCTGTCAGGTTCTCTTCACATCTCCTCTCCACTTCTTGCAGCCGGGCTGGGCTGAGTCAGGCCGCCCATCAGCTGCCTGGCCGGAGGCCAGAGGGTGAGGGCCAGAAGGCCCAAAAGGCTCGTGCTTCACCCTTTCCACCCCACTTCAGATTCTTCATATAAGAAGCAGAGTTTAAGAACATGAGTCAAAAAGAGAACTTATAAAAATCCTTCAGAGCTTTTTTAGGTCCTGAATGACTGTTGAAAGCAGATTGACTATTCCACTTCTACTACTACATGGTCTTTCCAAATTAAGTCTCTTTCTATGTAACTGAATACCCTGGAGGGGCCCCATGTGATCCACGAGTAGTGCAGACCGATGTGAAAGCCACCACAATTCACCAAAACGGAAGGTGCTGCAAGCTACGTGTCGTAACAAACACACCTCGGAAGGTCTACAGTGGAACAGAGGAAGCGGGTCTCCCGTTTCAGTCTGCAAGTGCTTTACTGCAACTGAAGCTCTGACAATACACAACTCCCTATTCTGGCTAGCTGAAACTACATTTGGAACCATATGAAACAAGAAATATTTTTACCTTAAAAAAAAGGAAAATTTAGAAATTGCTGAAAGCAACACAAAACCAAGTCATTTTCTATCTCCATAAAACTCACAGGGATATTAACAATTCTGGACAGGATTTGTTGTTTGAATAAGGGCATCTTTAGAATGCCTGCAGGTGTCTACTCTGGTTATTAGACTATATTGTGTGCTTATGGCAATGAAACTAAACAAAAAGGAAACCATTCTATTTCTTTCTATTCCCCAATATTTCCATCTACCAGAAATTTGAAAGCCCAGTTCTCTGTTATGTGATATTGCTTTGTTGTAGAGGAGGCAATCAGTTTCAGAGTCAGATTTGATGCAACTTTTGAGCCTTTGAGACCAGGCAGACTGTAGTCCTAAAGGAGTAAACCTGAGAGCAAAAAGTAATGCTTTGATTTTACATGTTTGTTGTGGGATCTTTCTGTTCTGCCTGTGATGAGCACACATATATTTTCCACTGGTAGGAAATCACTAACAGCATCGGCCTTTCTCTTTGTGCTTCAGAAGCTAAGGCACAGATTCTTCTGTTGTTTGCAAATCCTGCTTTTGAAAAGGAAATCTGGGCATTATTGACATTCTGTTCATCAACATTTAATAACAGAAGGCAGCTGACCAACTGAGTGGCAGGTAAAATAATAATATGAGGGATGACTGAGAAAGGTGGGAAAGCTAAATGCAGACAACCTTTCACTTCTGTTTCCCTCCTCTTTTTCCCCTGCTTCAGTTCCATTACAGGACTATTGTGTCCTGTCTGTGCAGTTGAATGTGGGAAGAATAATGGAATTGCACATAGTTCGGTTATTCTGGTCTCTTACATCTTTAGCTTTTTAATTATACTGATTTTTGAAAACATAAAATAAATAGTATTAAAACCATATAATTTCAATTTTTAAGGCATAATCCATTATGTTTTTATTAAAATATATCAAATCACCTTGCCATATTTAGATTACGATAAGCACACTGCGTTGCTTAATTTGCTTTCATTTACCACATATATTGAACTAGATCTACAGGCATATACTTATCAAAACATCTAATTTCATTCTTGTTGTTTAATCAGCTTTGTATTGTAGAAATGCAGTTAATTGTCTGTGCAATATTGGGACATTTCATCATAAGGAAGTAAGTAAGGAACAAATTGGTACATGAACTTTACTAAACTATTTAAACTTTTGAGTCTCAACTTATCTTTTGTAAAGTTGCAGGAGTAATAATTTTGTTTTCTATTTTCATTCCGTAGATTTCTAAGGTTTTCAGATCCGCAACTGCATCCTATTATTTACTCATACAATATAAGAGAGAAAAATCTTTTATCTCTCTTGATGTGTTGTGTTTTTAGTGTTACAATGGCATCTGAAGGTCATGGGTAGCCTCTCTTGGAACAAAATCGAACTGATAATCCAGGGAAAGCAGGCTAAGTTTGACTTTTCCCAAAAGGCTGTGCTATAACACACCTGACACTGTCATTACGTCTATTACCTATTTAAAACTGGCATTTTCTCAGCTTCATTTTTTTTTTTTTTAGGATGGGAGGAGACTGTTAAACTACCAAGTATAAGACTGGGAAGTTTGAAACTGTTAACATTAGAGTTTGTCATGTTTAAGCTCCCAAAAGAGCATTCCTGAGTGCTGCAGGGACTGTATTTAAGAAATACTTAGAGTAGTAAAAATGAAACTGTAAAAAAATAGATATTCATACTGCAAGATAGAGCACTGAAGACAGGAAAAAGGTCAGTACTTTTAGAAAGTTATTTATAACAGGAGTGACAGGAAATTCTTAAAAGTCTTCAATTGATAGCGATGAGTCCAGAGAACTTTAATTTATCATTGTGGTGATAAATGAAACAGTTTCATTTTTGTCTTTGGAATTTGAATTAAATATTCCTCTCACGTGAGAAATATTTTAGGAGCTTTTTACTTTATATAGCCAGCCATGTTAGAAGCCAAGTTTTCTGCAGCAGTTGTAGTAGCAGAATGCTTGTTTTATTCAAGTTCTGCCTCCATTTGCTGAACCATGAGTATGTTATAAATGGCAGCAATTGGCCATCATGATGGATCAATGATGTCGCTCTCAAGTGACATCCCTAAAGGGTGGCAGATGGCCTCTAAATCAGCTGTTAGATCCAAATAAGCAGAGGTCAGAACAGCATCTGTCTCCATTAGTGCACGTATTCTGACATGCAATGAAGCTCATGTAAGTTTTGTTTTTGCTGTTAGTTCAGTATGGAAGGGTGTTTTAATGAAAACATACGATCATAAATTGCAAGTAAGAGGCCTAACTATGTTGCTGTGTGGCTTATGCCTTTTAAAGACAAGTAGCAGATACTGTTGATAATTGTTTCCTTTAAGTACACGCCCAAAAGACTTCATCAGCAGATTGATAAAAGGTCCAGCTGATCTCAAGATAAGACTCATGATTTCTGGTCAAATAGCATGAGCCTCAATATTTTTTGATGGGAGGTATGTTGAAGTGTCACCAATGCATTATGATTTTCATGTAAAAAAATCAGTTCAGAGGAATAGTAAATCCAAGTGGATTTAGTGAGTTCTAAATGTCAAATATGACTCTCGAATATAATTTCCACTTCATGATTGTGTTTGTCCCTTAATGTTAAAATAATGTTAAAAGGGATGTATTCTCTGAGATTCTTTAATTTTAGAGGCAATTGCAGATGTGTGTACGCCGAAAAAGCTTAATTAACCTGTGAATTTTTTTTTCTATATGGTAAATTCCTACTCTATTTCTTTTTGTGTGATCTTCTCTTTCCAGAGTTTGTTTGCTTGTGAAGGTAAAGGTAAAGGGAGAGGGAGAAGAAGAGGAAGAAGAAGATGGAGAGGGAGAGAAGACAGAGGCAGAGGCAAAGAGGGAGAGGGAAAGGGAAGAAAAAATAAATAGGAAGAAAAAAAGTTAGGAAAGAAGGAGAAGGAGGAGAAGGAGAAGGAGAAGGAGAAGGAGAAGGAGAAGGAGAAGGAGAAGGAGAAGGAGAAGGAGAAGGAGAAGGAGAAGGAGGAGCAAAGTGAGATGAGGAGAGTGTAAAGTGTGTTATGCATGATGGAGGTTTGACAGGACATTTTGAAATTACTAGAGTCTACTGTTGAAGAAAGAAGTAGCAAGCTCTATTTCATATGTCTGCCCCATATGCCTGCGCAGTGTATTAAGGGGAAGCTTAATGTTTTAAAATGTCTTTTTATATTTTCTGTCTTTCTCTGCTGTGATGAAATTGGAAAAGTATTAACAAACCTCTCAAATATTGTTAGATATTTTTCATTAGAGATATGTGATTTGACTTTGAGAGCTAGAAAGGCAGGGGTAAATGGTCAAGATTAGATGTATCTTAAGACAAGATTCTCCTTTTCAGTGCAAGGAGGATGCCTCCAGACTGGCCAAGGGCTGCAGTTTTCTGGGAGTGACTTGCCAGAGCTACTCAGCAGGTGGTAAAAAATTTCCAGAATGCTTCCTTGTGAAGAAATCTGAGCTAGCCATAATTTCAGTTCACCCCTTTACCCTCTGCCCATTTTCTGTCTTGGTGTAATGTTACTGTCATTGGTTACAAACAATTGTCAGGGTTTTTTTACTACTTTTTGTTTTAATATTTCTTTTCTTCTTGATCATCACTGCAACAGCCATAACATTCTCTAACACAGCCTGTTACTGTCTTATTCAGTTGACAGCCTCCCCCAAGCTATGTTGTTTTACTACTAGAAGCAGTTGAGAAATGAGAGGTACATAGTTCCCACTGGCAACAAATGTAAACAGAAAGCAAACAGACCCGTCTGCGAAACCCTCAAAAGAAACAGTGCACATTACATTCATGGGGCAGTAAATGAAGTGGCCTTCCTTTAATCCTTTAGCAAGGCTCTTTTTTACAGTTGCCAGGTCAGGCTCTCTTAAAAGGTTGTGGAGAAGGATTTATCTTTTCCTAAGATGGAACATTGGTTTTGTGGCTACTTTATCATAATAGGCAATATCACAGAAGCTTTAATTGTGTCATGTTTCAGAATACTATTACAAGGGGAATCATATTTCCTAACATCAATATGTTATCTGCTCCACTTTATCTAATAGCCCTCTTATCAGTAAAGACATTCAGTTATCAGTTATAAACTGTAATATTTTTTGGCAAAAACTATGGCAAATTAATTCCCCATTTCTCCTTTTTAGCGAGAATTGTTTCAGACACAAGTGCCTTCTAAGCCCTGTACATCCTTGTACCTCTGCTGCATCACTTGCAATGTAGCTTCACTATGAGATTGCTGTTTGCTCTGCAAGTCGCTTCAGGGTGACATTCTGATTGTGAAGAAGCTATGAAGAGATGTTACTGCTTTGGTTTAATGTTGGAGTGAAGCAGAGTGTGTGTTTTTGTGTGTCGTTGTAGAAATGTGACCCGGGAATCAACAATTTTCTTCATCTGTCTTTATACTTTCTTCTCTAAGTGTGTTCACATTTGCCATTTATGGATTAGGTACTTTTCAGAACAAAACGAATCTATAATTTAAAAAACCTAGATTTCATAAAGTTTAGATATTTTCTACCTTTCTAGATTGCTTCAAGCATAGGGATCTGAGCCTTATTCTGAGTTAGCATTTGTTCACAAAACAGAAAAATTTGGTTAAGCTTTCTGAAGCCTGCAGATCTTTTCAAATAAGCACATGTGTTTTTTGAGCCATTAGGCCTTCAGCACAGAAGATGGTTGCTACAGAGTTAATGAGAAAGGAGTTTGCTTATTGAGCAGTGAGAATGAAAATAAGTATTACTCCTTTCTCCAGTTAACAGTGTACTATCTATCTTAAATTTTGCTGTTTCTTTGGTTTTGAATATTGACCTTTGCAGTCAAAGTGCTCCCTTAATGCATTTAGTTTTAATTTAATTTAATAGTTAAATTAAAGAACAATGGTAATATAATAAATATTTTTAGATTGTGTAGCAGCTTGAACCTAAGATAAGGTTCAAAGCCTATTCATTACCCAGTTTGATATTTTAACATACCTTGGCATTTTAATTTCTCTTATAGCACTAACAAATAAGTCTCCATACAAAAGTAATTCTCAAGAATTATAAACTAGTTACTTTTGTGCCTTGTTTCTGATTGCATTGTACTAAGATGTTTGAACTTTCTTTCTATGGTAAGGAAGATCTGTTCTTAGATCTAGAGATTTTCAAGCAACTTCCTGTACTGGTGGCTGGTATTCAAAAAAGATAAGGGCATTTGGAATTTTCAGAAATTCAGTATTCCAAAACATTTTCCTTTTGACCCCTTTTATTATCTGTATCTATTTATGTATATAGATATAGATTTGGATTTAGATGTGTATATTTAGGTTTACATTATGATTTAAGTGTTACATACTATTGCAGGAGAAATATTTATGAAGATTTAATGCTACCTTTCTTCTAGCTTTATTTGGCTCGAATTGGATGTACAGTTCCTCCTTAGTTATTAACACTGAGCATAACTATTTCTGCTAGCTCCTACAGAGAGAAGAGCTTATACTGTAGGAATTCTGGCACCAGTTGTACAAACGTGAATGTAAAACACAAAACAGCACATGGAGAATTTAATGGAGGTGGACCATAAGTCCGAACAGAATGCCTAAAACACCTTGCTGTAGACTGAACATTTCCACGGATATAAGAGGGAGAATTAATTCTAATTTATCTGCTTGATGTTTTCTTAATTTCTGTAGTTTCTCAGTTTTATTGGTACATTTTCACTTTGAGTAGGTTGGTTTAGTCTTGTTATAAATGTGTCTTTTCTGAAATGCAGTGTTAGGAGCAGTGTTAGGAGTTTCATGAGGGGGGGCTATGGTGGCAGCTTCTGTAAGAAGCTGCCAGGAGTCGCTCCCCTTTGTTCAGTGGACTCGGCTGGGCCTAGGGCAGACCCGCTGCTGGCCAAGGCCGAGCCAGTTGGTGACAGAATGTTCCATGATAACGCCTCTGTGAGAACGGATTTAAGAAGGGGAAAAACAGGGGAAAAATAAGAAAATGTGAAGAAGCTGAGCGGGGCAGAGAGGGGGAGGCACGAGCCTTGTGGGCCTTGCAGGCCTCACCCTCCGGCCTCTCACCAGGCAGCTGACTGGGCCCAACTCAGCCCGGCCTGGCTGCAAGAAGTGGAGATGAGATGTGAAGAGATCCTGAGAGGGGTCTGCCTGCTTGTTGTGAATAATTTTTTGTGAGAGGAACGGCTGCACACACCAAGGTCAGTGAAGAAGGAGGGGGAGGACTAATGCAGCTCCTGGCAGAGTTTCCCCTGCCGCCCGTGGTGATGACCATGGTGAAGCAGGCTGTCCCCCTGCAGCCCATGGAGGTCCATGGAGGGGCAGAGATCCACCTGCAGCTTGTGGAGGACCCCACGCCAGGGCAGGCAGATGCCTGAAGGAGGCTGTGGCCCGTGAAGGGCCCACACTGGAGCAGCCAATTCCTGAGGGACTTCACCCTGTGGAAAAATGTCCCACTCTGGAGCATGAAGGACTGTAGCCCGTGGGAAGGAGCCCCATGCTGGAGCAGGTGAGGAATGTGAGGAGTTCTTCCCCCAAGGAGGAAGGAGTGGCATAAAGCGACAAGTGATGAACTGACCTTAACCCCCATTCCCTCTTCTCCCCTGTGCCACTCATTGGGGGAAGGAGGTAGAGATAATGTTAAGCCTGGGAACAGGGAGGGGTGGGGAGAAGTTATCTTGTTCTCTTTCTCATTATCCTGCTTTGGTTTTAATAATAAACAAATAGTTTTCCCCACGTCGAGTCTGTTTTGCTCGTAACGGTAACTTTAAGAATCTCTCCCTGTCCTTACCTCAAATCTCGAGCCTCTCTGTTATATTATCTCTCCCCCATTCCTTCAGAGGGTGGGGGGAGTGAATTACCCCATAATGGGGTAGCTTGGTCCCATTATGGGCAAAACAGACTCGATTTGGGGAAAACTATTTATTTATTATTATTAATAAAACCAAAGCAGGATAATGAGGCAGAGAACAAAACCTACTTTCCCACACCCCTCCCTCTTCCCAGGCTTAACTTAATTTCAGTTATCTCTACGTCCTTCCCCTGCCCCGAGTGGCACAACGTGGGAATAGGGAATGGAGGTACCTCTCACAAAAAAATTCTTCATAATCATCTCAGATTCCTCTCAAATTCTCTTCACTTCTTGCAGCCAGGCTGGGCCACACCAGGCCCAGATGGCTGTCTGGTGGGAGGCCAGAGGATGGGGGCCGCAAGACCCACAAGACTCACACCT
>WHYT01015566.1:180763-209127 GCA_009806455.1 Tetrax tetrax | reverse complement strand
AGATGTGTATATTTAGGTTTACATTATGATTTAAGTGTTACATACTATTGCAGGAGAAATATTTATGAAGATTTAATGCTACCTTTCTTCTAGCTTTATTTGGCTCGAATTGGATGTACAGTTCCTTCTTAGTTATTAACACTGAGCATAACTATTTCTGCTAGCTCCTACAGAGAGAAGAGCTTATACTGTAGGAATTCTGGCACCAGTTGTACAAACATGAATGTAAAACACAAAAAAGCACATGGAGAATTTAATGGAGGTGGACCATAAGTCCGAACAGAATGCCTAAAACACCTTGCCATAGACTGAACATTTCCACGGATATAAGAGGGAGAATTAATTCTAATTTATCTGCTTGATGTTTTCTTAATTTCTGTAGTTTCTCAGTTTTATTCGTACATTTTCACTTTGAGTAGGTTGGTTTAGTCTTGTTATAAATGTGTCTTTTCTGAAATGCAGTGTTAGGAGCAGCTACCATTCAGGGCTTCTGTGTTGGTTTTGTTTCGTGAGGGGGGGCTATGGTGGCAGCTTCTGTAAGAAGCTGCCAGGAGTCGCTCCCCTTTGTTCAGTGGACTTGGCTGGGCCTAGGGCAGACCCGCTGCTGGCCAAGGCCGAGCCAGTTGGTGACAGAATGTTCCATGATAACGCCTCTGTGAGAATGGATTTAAGAAGGGGAAAAACAGGGGAAAAAGAAGAAGATGTGGAGAAGCTGAGCGGGGGCAGAGAGGGGGAGGCACGAGCCTTGTGGGCCTTGCAGGCCTCACCCTCCAGCCTCTCACCAGGCGGCCGACTGGGCCCAACTCGGCCTGGCCTGGCTGCAAGAAGTGGAGATGAGATGTGAAGAGATCCTGAGAGGGGTCTGCCTGCTTGTTGTGAATAATTTTTTGTGAGAGGAACGGCTGCACACACCAAGGTCAGTGAAGAAGGAGGGGGAGGACTAATGCAGCTCCTGGCAGAGATTCCCCTGCCGCCCGTGGTGATGACCATGGTGAAGCAGGTTGTCCCCCTGCAGCCTATGGAGGTCCATGGAGGAGCAGAGATCCACCTGCAGCTTGTGGAGGACCCCACACCAGGGCAGGCAGATGCCTGAAGGAGGCTGTGGCCCGTGAAGGGCCCACACTGGAGCAGCCGATTCCTGAGGGACTTCACCCTGTGGAAAAATGACCCACTCTGGAGCACTTCATGAAGGACTGTAGCCCATGGGAAGGAGTCCCATGCTGGAGCAGGTGAGGAATGTGAGGAGTTCTTTCCCCAAGGAGGAAGGAGTGGCATAAAGCAACAAGTGATGAACTGACCTTAACCCCCATTCCCTCTTCTCCCCTGTGCCACTCGTTGGGGGAAGGAGGTAGAGATAATATTAAGCCTGGGAACAGGGAGGGGTGGGGAGAAGTTATCTTGTTCTCTTTCTCATTATCCTGCTTTGGTTTTAATAATAAACAAATAGTTTTCCCCACGTTGAGTCTGTTTTGCTCGTAACGGTAACTTTAAGAATCTCTCCCTGTCCTTACCTCAAATCTCAAGCCTCTCTGTTATATTATCTCTCCCCCATTCCTTCAGAGGGTGGGGGGAGTGAATGAGAGACTAGGTAGCTTGGTCCCATTATGGGCAAAACAGACTCGATTTGGGGAAAACTATTTATTTATTATTATTAATAAAACCAAAGCAGGATAATGAGGCAGAGAACAAAATCTACTTTCCCACACCCCTCCCTCTTCCCAGGCTTAACTTAATTTCAGTTATCTCTATGTCCTTCCCCTGCCCCGAGTGGCACAACGTGGGAATAGGGAATGGAGGTACCTCTCACAAAAAATTCTTCATAATCATCTCAGATTCCTCTCAAATTCTCTTCACTTCTTGCAGCCAGGCTGGGCCACACCAGGCCCAGACGGCTGTCTGGTGGGAGGCCAGAGGATGGGAGCCGCAAGACCCACAAGACTCACACCTCCCCCTCTCTGCCCCTAGCTTCTGCTTCTTCACATCATCATCATCTTTTTTTTTTTTTATTTTTTCCCCTTCTTAAATACATTATGACAGAGGCATTATCACTGAACGTTCCATCACCAGTTGTCTCAGCCCTGGCCAGTGGCAGGTCTGCCCTAGAGCTGGCTGGGTCCACTGGACAAAGAAGAAACTTCTAGCAGCTTCTTGCAGAATTTGCTAACATAGCCCTCCCCCACTAAACAAAACCAACACTCTTACATTAGTTGAAGAGATCATAACTTTTGAACTATGAACTTTGTATTTTACCACCACCAAAAGTATTCTTAGATCAAATTCCTCACTTGGGAAGCGGCTAAGTGCATAGGAACAAGAGGTTTAACTTCCCTTTCAAGCAGTGTAGATAATACAGTGAATGTATCTATTTATTTTGCTACAGCATAGACAAAAAATGTCTTGGCTATTAAGTACTACAATTTTCAACGTCTATTTTTCATTTCTTGTTTTATCAGAACATACAGTGACATTGTTAGTTTTATAAAATATTGTATAGATAAGAAATATATGAGACTGAGAACAAAGGCGTGTATTTCTGTTAAAAAATATTGTTGCTTTTACTGGCTATACCTTCAATATAATTTCTACAGCTTCAGCAAATATCATATCTGCACACCTGGTAACTGTTATTTTTTCTTCGCTGCTTCAATTAAGCAAATCCAAAACTATTACACGTGCACCAATTTTGTTCACCAATTAAATACCTATAACAATATTTCCCCCACAGCTTCACTCTGTTTACCAAATGCTAATGTGCTTTTCATGCACTTAGAGGGCCGAGCATCTGTTTGTATGGGAAAGTTTCATTAGACCATAATAATCTCCAGTTAATTGCACAGCAAATATTTATTTATCACACATCAAATTAATGAAACAGGTTCAGTGAGAGAAAAATTACATCAGCTTGGCAAACAACACCTATCAAGCTGTGTAAGACTTCCAAGGCATTCTTGGCAGAAATCTTGTATCTAAAAGAACTGGGTACCTTTGGGAATACTGTCACCATTTAATTACTAGATAATAATGTTGTTGTAGGTTTGTTTATTGTTGTTTTGTTTTTTACCTAGAAAGAATGTAATTCAAAGTTGTTTTTCTAAGTTTACTAATGTGCCATGTCATGCCTACAACAGTATAACTGAAGAATGGTTATTTTCAAGGTACTACAAAGACCATTAAATCTTAATATTGAATAAGATAAATATTATATTAATATTCAATATTCCTAGAGCACTTACTCGTCCTCATACGTAAATGTGATACGAGTTTTTAAAACAAATTTTCAAAACTCCCATTTTGATTACTCTACAATAATGACTGTATCTTTCCTGTCTAACAGCAACATGGATGCTTTTCATGTGTCTGCAATGATGATCATTTCATATCCCACAGATCTTTTTGTATTCTCTTTCCCCCAGTGCTAATAATCTCTGTACTGTGTCATATGTGAAGGCAATGACACTATACACAACTGCTTGTAACAGCAAAGGACAACGATCCATAGAATCATAAACTTCTTGAGAAGAGGAAGCACAAAACTTAACTTGATTTCTCACTATTTAGGTTCTTTTCATTGCTATAAAATTTATACCTTTTTTTTTTCTTAACATAAGTTTCTAAGAGCCTCATAAATATTTATTTTTTGCTTGCACAAACTTCGCTTTTTATGCCACCTGCTTCTTCTGAAGCTGACCGAAAAGTAAGTGCAGGGGATTTATATGACATATAAGGGCTCTTAGTCTGTCCATAAAGATTCAACAATGAAGACAATGACATGTTGTTGATTTACTTTTTTTTTTCTCTCAAAACTTTTTAAATAACAATTAAAAATATGCCTTTACCTAAGGTCTGTTCAGTTATTATTTATTATGTGAAGCATAGATAGAATTGTGTTTATAATGGTGGAAAATTTATCATAAGTTCTCCCTGGTTGTACATAAGTAATGTTACAGCTTTCACTAGGAGTTATGATCACTATAAATAAGGAGAGAAACCCTGAGAAAAGCAAAATTCTTAAGATCTTTAAGCAAAATCTGTATTTCTTCTGAAATATTGGTAAGAAATGTCTTTTGAAAATATATCAGTCATAATTTTAAAGTCTTATAATTTGGAAGGATTTGAATAAGTTAGGATTTCAAATCTCTGGCCCATGGGTTAGATGGTTTATTTAGAAGTGAGGACTAGCCACATATATTTTTAAATCAAATATAAATCAAAAAGTCTGGTTTCTTACTGTTGTATCGGATTTTATTGATTTACTCTCAGGAAGAAATGTCAATTCATAGCATGGATTGAATAAATTGTGTAAAAGTAATGCTTACAAATAAAAGCTTCCTATATTTTGAAGTGTATACATATATTTATTGTATATATTTATAATACTGATGAAGTACTGCTACATTACAGAAATGTAATGTGAATCAGTCAATCTTAAAGCTTTTATTTCAAATGGGGATTCTCCTTCAATATGTTGTCAGTCTTCGAATCTCCCTGTGTTTTGGAAATGCTTAATTTTGGGACATACACAAATTAAAACCAAATATAATTTTCTATATCTCTTTAAAAAAAAACACCCAGAAATATTACAAATACGTGTTATCTTCCTCAATTTCATATTGAAATTATGGATAGAAGTACACAATGCAGACTTTAATACCTTGTTATATATGCTACAATATGTACCTAAAATAGCCTTTCTGTAGCAAACACATCACTGCAGAATGGGATAGGGAACTGTGGCATGAAATTTTAATCTGATTTTCTTAGGGGATGCCTTGTTGCGTTGCTCTTACTAAGGATTAAAGTGACTATCCCAGGCACTTATGTAAAATCCTAATATTGTACCATTGAATATTCTATAGGTAAGAAACAAAGATGTAGCATTAGAAGTTTGGTAACATTCACTTAATGAAAAGAGGAAATACGCATCATGCCTTGCTGAATAAAAAGATTTTGAATCCCTCCCCGTTTCTCCCTTTCCCTCTCTCCCTCTCCCATATATTACCTATGGTATCTGTTGTTATGGAGACATATTCATGAGAGCTGATGACCTGATTTAAGTCAGATCAATGAAGAAAAGAAAAATAGAATATATTATTAAAAAACTAAACAGTATATGAAATAAAAGCAATCTGTCAAACAAACTTAAAGTGAATTTCAGTATCTTTATTGTGAAAAGTTTGTCACTGAGATAAAAAAAAACCAAACAATAGACTACTTCTCATTATTAGTAGTACAGAACCACTGTTTGTGTGCTTTGTGTATTTTAGAAACTATAGTACTGTAATTTTGAAAGCAGAAAATTCTCAACTGGCTAAACTGTGTCATATCAAATACATTGCAGTAGCACTGTGTATTTGCTAACATGTATGAATATAAAAGGTCTGAGGCTGCAGAGGGAGAGAGACACAGGGAGTGAGAAGGAGAGAGAGAAAAGAAGAAAATGCACACTTTTCCAATAAGAAAGAGATAGAGAGGTTGTGTACAGAATATTATTTCACAGTCTCTTGTCCCGACTACAACTGACCCAGTTTCTGTCTACTACTTCTGGGCTGGTTGCAAAGGCTGATATTTTCAGGTGGCACTGAAGCCCCTGTCTAGGACTGCAGACTACGAGGAAAACCATGCACTGAAAGAAAGAGTGAACGGAAAGCAGAGGGCTTTTGAGTGGCTTCAGCAATAATCTCCACCAGACAGATTCTGTGTTAGGCCTATTATGCTCCAAAACAAGACTAATGAATGGTCTTCTTCAAAACACTTTACTGGGACAGAACTTTCCTTACTTCTAGTGAGGGAAAGCACAGCAAAGTTACCTGAAAACATCAGTTCTTACCATCTTAGTGTACCAAGAGAAATCTCATAAATAATTTTGCAAAATCTATCCTCTTTTCACAGTTTTGAGTTTGAAGTGGTCCTCAGCCAATAAGAATCAGCACAGCTAAATCCTTCATTACAAATATCTGATACGATTACAGAACAAGAACCATAAAATAGCTACCAAGTTTTATTTAAAAACTGGATCCAACTTCACACAATTCTTAAATTAAATGACCAGACAATACCATCTTTGTCACAGAAATATTATTATCTCTTTGCCTCACAAAGGATGCCACAAAGATTTTAATACTTGAATTCAGTAGATACGTGACTATAGAAAATAGATCACTTTATTTTTATGATTTGGTCACTCTCAGTCACACAATGTCTTAAATTAAAATGCCGACCTCCTAAAATCATAGAATGATAGAATAGTTTGACTTGGAAGGGACCTTTAAAGGTCATCTAGTCCAACTCCCTTGCAAGGACCAGAGACACCTTCAACTAGATCAGGTTGCTCAAGAGCCCCATCCAACCCAGCCTTGAACGTCTCCAGGGACAGGATATCTACCACCTCTCTGGACAACATGTTCTAGTGTTCCACCCTTATTGTAAAAAATTTCTTCCTTATATGTAGTCTAAATCTACCCTCTTTTAGTTTAAAACCATTACACCTTGTCCTACCATAACAGGCCCTGCTAAAAAGTTTCTCCCCATCTTTCCTGTAAGCCCCCTTTAGGTACTGGAAAGCTGCAATAAGATGTCCCCAGAGCCTTCTCTTCTCCAGACTGAACAACCCCAACTCTCTCAGCCTTTCTTCATAGGAGCGCTGTTCCATCTCTCTGGTCATCTTCATGGCCCTCCTCTGGACTGTCTCCAATAGGTCTGCATCCTTCTTATGGTGAGGGCTCCAGAGCTGGATGCAGTACTCCAGGTGGGGTCTCATGAGAGCAGAGTAGAGGGGCAGAATCACCTCCCTCGATAATGCTGGCCACACTTCTTTTGATGCAGCCCAGGATACAACTGGGCTTCTAGGCCGTGAGCTTGACAGCACATGTCCAGCTTTTCATCCACTAATACCCCCAAGTCTTTCTTGGCAGGGCTGCTCTCAGTCCCTTCATCCCCCAGCCTTACTGATACCAGAGGTTGCCCAGACCCTGCATTTGTTCTTATTGAACCTCATGAGGTTCACATGGGCCAATTTCTCAAGCTTTTCCAGGTCCCTCTGGATGAAATCCTTTCCCTCAGGTGTGTCAATGGCACCACTAAGCTTGGTATCATCTGCAAACTTGCTGAGGGTGCACTCAATCCCACTGTCTATGTCATTGGTGAAGATGTTAAACAGTACTGGTCCCAGTACGGACCCTTGTGGGACATCACTTGTCACTGACCTCCATTTGGACATTGAGCCATTGACCACTACCCTCTGGATGCAATTACCCAAACAATTCCTCATCCACCGAACAGTCCACCCATCAAATCCATATTTCTCCAAGTTACAGAGAAGGATTTTGTGGGCGACTGTGTCAAAGACCTTACAGAACTCCAGGTAGAGACAACATCCGTAGCTCTTCTCTTGTCCACTGATGTAGTGACTTCATCATAAAAGGCCACTAGGTTGGTTAGGCAGGACTTGCCCTTAGTGAAGCCATGCTGGCTGTCCTGAACCACCTCCCTGTCCTTCATGTGCCTCAGCATAGCTTCTAGTAGGATCTATTCCATGATCTTCCCAGGCTCAGAGGTGAGGCTGACGTGTTGGTAGTTCCCAGGATCCTTCTTTTTACCCTTTTTAAAAATGGGTGCAATATTGCCCTTTTTCCAGTCAGCAGAGACTTCACATGACTGCTCTGACTTTTCATGAATTTAAATCATAAATTGAAGCAAGTTCAGCAGATTTGAGATGTTTCAGCACTTTTCTGTCATCATGCCTTTAGTTTCTTTTGTGATTATTTAATATACCAGTGTTAAAAGCTACCTTCATGATCTGATATTTAGAGCCAAAAATATAAGGAGTTTTTACTCCATAAGGAGTAAAAAGAAAAGTAGTACAGTATTAAAAGACACACAAAAACAAACAAAAAAAACCCAAAAGAAAACATCTCAAAACCCCAGAAATATTTCAGCAAACATAACATTTTTTTCTTAACTCAGACACAATTCACAGATCTAACAGGAAATAGTTCCTTGTCTTTTCTCAGAGTTATCAAAGTGTATGCTTAATCTTTACCTATGAAAAAAAGCCCCCTACTAATGTAATTTTCTCTTCTCTGTCCATTCTCTCCATTTGGATTAAAATAATACATCTTGCAGCTGAAACCATAAAGTTAAGACTTTTTCTATATTATGTTGTGTTACTCAGATTTGATTGGGAAATAAAAAAAAAAAAATTAGATTAGTAATGTAATCCTTCCTGTAGTTTTTCTTTTAATATTTCCTCTATAGTCACTGAAAATGAACTTTTACTCTTTCTGCAAGTGTCTGATGTGACCATGATGCTGAAAAAGAGAGGAGAAAAGCAAGAGTCACTTAAAAGGAGACCTGTCTCCAAAAGAAAGCTCTCAGAAGTTGTATAAGTTAAAATTGCACTGAATTCTGTCTTAACTGGAAATATCATTATGAATTAGCACCTTTTAAACCAAATGTGTTAATCAATTGTTTTCTTCACCAGTTACGAAAAAGAAAAACATGCAGCTTGTGGCCAAGGAAGATACATGCATGTATTTGCAGAATGAAAAACAACTCTGAAAGTAGCATATTGTAAGATAAGAGAAGTTTCACATTGTCGTAGTTTACCCCTGCTCGGAATCAGGCTATACAGTCTCTCTCTCCGTCCCCCCACCCTTTGAGGAAATGGGGGAGAGATAATATAACAGAGAGGCTTGAGATTTGAGGTAAGGACAGGGAGAGATTCTTAAAGTTACCGTTACGAGCAAAACAGACTCGACGTGGGGAAAACTATTTGTTTATTATTAAAACCAAAGCAGGATAATGAGAAAGAGAACAAGATAACTTCTCCCCACCCCTCCCTGTTCCCAGGCTTAACATTATCTCTACCTCCTTCCCCCAACGAGTGGCACAGGGGAGAAGAGGGAATGGGGGTTAAGGTCAGTTCATCACTTGTTGCTTTATGCCTCTTCTTCCTCCTTGGGGAAAGAACTCCTCACATTCCTCACCTGCTCCAGCATGGGGTCCCTCCCATGGGCTGCAGTTCTTCATGAAGCTACTTTGACATGGGTCGTTTTCCCACAGAGTGCAGTCCCTCCAGAACAGCTACCCCAATGTGGGCCCTCCATGGGCCACAGCCTCCTTCAGGCATCTGCCTGCCCTGGTGTGGGGTCCTCCACAAGCTGCAGGTGGATCTCTGCTCCTCCATGGACCTCCATAGGCTGCAGGGGGACAACCTGCTCCACCATGGTCGTCACCACAGGCTGCAGGGGAATCTCAGCCAGGAGCAACATTACTCGTCTCCCTCTTTCTTCACTGACCTTGGTGTGTGCAGCTGTTCCTCTCACAAAAAAAATTATTCACAACAGGCAGGCAGACACCTCTCAGGTTCTCTTCACATCTCATCTCCTCTCCTCTCCACACCTAGCAGCCGGGCTGGGCCGAGTCGGGCCCAGATGTCTGCCCAGCGGGAGACCAGACAGTGAGGCCTGCAAGGCTCACACCTCCTGCTCTATGCTCTTGCTCCAGCTTCTTTACATCTTCTTCTTCTTTTTCCCTTCTTAAATCCATTCTCACAAAGGCGTTATCACAGAACATTCTGTCACCAATTGGCTCAGCCCCAGTGGACCCACCATAGGCTCGGCCAAGTCCACTGGGCCAAGTAGAAACAACTTCTAGAAGCTTCTTATAGAAACTGCCACCATGCCCCCCAGCCCCCAAATAAAACCAGGACACACAACAACTGTTTTATCTTTTCCTGCCACACCCATAGCTCTTCCTGCTGATTCACATGAGCACACTTGCACATGGTGAAAGCTTTACAAAAAAATACATTGTCAGAATTTCTTTTTATGTCACAAATGCTGTTGATTTGGTAGTAGGTAGTTCTGACAGATCCGGATGTGTCAATGTTAAAATGAGAACGGAAGAGAGTGCTTCACGTTTAAAGGGTAAGAGCTTGCTTATCTCACAGCTATGAGAAAGGGATTGTTCTAAAGTGAATAATCTCCTTTGAAGTTTTTTTTCTCAGTAAAGTGATAGTTCCAAGATTGAAAAACTATACTGGTCCGTTTTTTTTTTTAATTGTTTATGGTTTGGAGGGGGTGGGGGTGTGTGTGTTTGTCTTTTAGATCACAATTTGACAATCCACGTGTCCTGGTTCTGGCTAGGACAGAGTTAATTTTCACTGGAGCTGGGAGAGGAACTGGAGCTGGTGGCACCTCTGGCTGGGGAACCCAGCTGGGATAGGTTACTAATTAGCCAACAGCTGGGATAATTTACCCAAATTGGCCAAAGGGCTTTTCCATCCCATGTGACATCATGCTCAGTATATAAAGTGAGGAGGGTACTGAGGAGAGGATACTGCTGCTTGTGGGGGAAGTCAGGCACCAGAATCCTTTATGAGCTATTGTACTATAAATTATGTGCTGAAGTGTATTCTGTTGTTGGTTTTTTGTTTGTTTTCTATCTCTGTTTTATTTTCTTTTGTTGTTTTTTTAAACTTTTTTTTTTTTTAATCTCAACCTGTGAGTTTTGCCTATCTTAACCAATTCTTTTCCCAGTCCTACTGCTGGGGTGGGGGAGGAGCAGAGAGTGAGCAACTGTGTGATATTTTTGCTGCTGAATAGGACTAAACCACAACACCATGTATCCATGGACTTGTGAATTTCAAGGTATTTGTTTATCTCTCCCTCTTGACAGGATTAATTTATAATTTCCATATTGTGGAGAGGAGAATGGTACCAATATTGTACTACACATGTGAAAGATGGTAAGGAAAAAATAGGAAAAAATAATTTTAATAAATTCATGTTGTTTAATATTTTGAAATCCTAGTTTTCTTGAACTGGTGCAAAATCTTACAAGTTTTGCAGGGAAGATTTAAACCATATAATGTAAAATATGTTGCAGCCGCTACTACTGATGAATAGGTTTTGCCAGCAGTCTGTTTTGGTTTTGTTATTCAAATTTTACAGTTAGATAAGATCATAACTTCTAATAAGGTACAGAAGCATGTTGCTGGTTAGATTACAGTTAAGTTAGAGCATAGTCAGACATGGTCTCCTGTAAGGAGTCTTCAATGATATGGGAATGAGAGAAGGAATATTATTTCTGATTATAAAAGATAGAAAAGTGTGAGCAGCTGTAATAATCTAGTCTCTTTTTCTTAATATGAAAACTGAGATTTTTGTGTTGAAAAATACTTGAAGAATGAACCTAGTTTTAGCCTAAAATTGTAAAAAAAAAAAAAATAAGGAAATTAAAAATACTCTATTCTCTTGTGCTTTATTTCCTTATTGAGAGAAACAGAATATGAAGTACAGTAGGTCTCCAGAGTCTCCTTATTCCTGTGCAGGTCACAAAAACCCTCCCAATGTATCTTTTAAGTGAAAAGACTGAAACTTCTCTTTGCTACAAATTTCCTAAATATAGTACTTCTGCAGCTTCCAGTTTTACATTTTGAGGAACAGGAACTCTCTAGGCTCAGCCTCACCTTCCAGGAGCAGTTGTTTCCTTCTCAGTGGTGGTTTTGTAGGAAAATGCAAAGCAGATTAGAATTAAATGTTTTCCTCTATTATCATGTAAAGAGACACTCTACTAGTCACTGAACTTCTGTCAGAAGACTGTTACTGCCCTACCTCTTCTACTTGAACACAGTTTCATTCTTCATTTTTTTTCTTTTTCAAATTTACTGTTACCTTTTGATTTCACTAGGCATATATGATTTGGTTGCAATATAACTGGAAGATTTATTTTTCTCTTGCATTTATACATGCAGAAATGAATGTGTCAGATGTACAAAAATGATGTGAATAATCTTCCATTTTAGAACTATATTCTGGCATTTATATAGAAACAGAACAAGATGGGAAGAAAACTGAAATCTTAGAATGAGGCCAGTATACCTTTTTATTTTACAGGGGATGATAGGTAATTGAGAATAAGTCTATGCAAATATGGAACATTAATCCCATCAAGTACAAGAAAGTGATATTCTGTGTGCTCTGAAGACATTCTTTTAAAGGTTATGAAACAAATGGATTCACAAGGAAACAAATCAAAAAGATAAAAGTAATAAATGGGGAGAGCAACAATTTATGAATCTGACTTTTTTTCATTCACTGCAGTAGTCCCATTGACTTTAATAGGATTTGACTAGATATCCCCTTGCCTGCCCAAGAAAATAATTCCTCCCATGCCAGGAACAATGAATTCAGTTCACAAACACATAGCATGCAAGTACTCTGAACTCCAAGGAGTAAAGAGGGGAGATCTGTATGACTGAAGAAATTTGAGCAAAAGGAAATGAGTTTGGAAAACAGTTGTAGCTCTTAATATTTAAAGAACTTTCCCATTTAGATAAGCTAGTCTGCACTACAAGGGGTTTGTGTTTTTTCCCCTCCCAAGGATGAGGGAGCACCTTCAGCATTACCTTAGAGGGAATATAGAGTTATAGAACACCAGGGTGGAAGGGACCTCAATGATCATTTGATCCAATATTTCATGGCAAAAGCATGGTCTAGATAAGATGGCCCAGCACCCTGTCCAGCTGAATCTTAGAAGTGTCCAGTGTCAGGGAATCCACCATTCCCCTAGGGAGTTTATTCCAGTGGCTGATTGTTCTCATTGTGAAAAATTTTCCTCTTGTGTCCAACTGCAACCTCCCCAGGAGTAGCTTGTACCCAAATAGCCTGATTTATGCTGTATTTTGGGAAAAGAGTCAAGGAAATAGGTGAGGAACAAAGAGCATACTGCATCTCAGTGATTCCCAGCTGTTGTTCAGTGCTTTGGGAAATACACTCAACAAAAAATCATTGAAGAATGTGATGAACTTTAGTCATAGTTGCAGCTACAGACTTGGGAATCTGTCTTCATGTTCTCAATATTATCACAAAATTTTACTAGCAGCAGTCATCTGAGGGCGCTCTATCTGTGTATATTCCCTGGAGGTGTCCACACTGCTATCAGTGGGATGAAGACATCCTTTCCTGCAAACTTGACTGCTTGAGTTGAGTACCAAACAGACTCTTTCACCCTTTTTTCCCTATAATGCTCCTGAACCTTCATGCTAGTAGCTAACTGATAAGAATCTTATGTAATAAATATTAGGTTTGAATTCAGAAGTGCTTTTTGGTATCAGAAAATTCATAAACAGTGCTAAGCTTTTGTGAAAGCAAAATGTTTGAAGAAAATTCTAGTTGAAAAGTATGTTGAATAAGTTATTTGACAAATAATATGCTTGTGAATTATTTAAGTTTTTTAAAGGCAGTATTATAGAAGTGTTCCAGAAGAACTGTAGTTTTAGATAACTGTAAATAACTTTGCTAGGACTTTTTTTTTTGTTTGGTTTTTAAAAATAAACAGCTTTGTGCATGTCTGGTTTTGATGGCTGATAAACATTACATCTGGCAATAGGATCATAGATTTTGTACATTACTATCCATTTACTATATGTAAGAACTGATTCTTATCCTCTTTCATTCATTTCAGAATTTTGTCCAGTAGTACATTTTATCAAGATTTATTTTGTCCCAATTGCTAACATGTGGTTATCAAGCATATCATATCAAGACTTACATTCCTTTCTCATTACACTACAGAACAAAACCCTTGTCTGTACTCCTTAAATGTAAATGCGCATCATGCAGAGAGTCAATGCTTCTTTTCTGTATCTGATGGAAGATGCAGCCTCCATTTAAATAGAAGCCCTCTAAGAACTGTAATTTAAAGAAGAAAGTAGCGTATTATATTTACCCTATGCTATTGCTGGCATGATACCATACTGATTTGGTATCTGACCAAAGAACAGCATTGCACGAAATAAATAGTTAATTTCTCTCTACAGTATGAGAGGGGAATTAAATGTCCCAGCAGGCAGCATATTGAAAACAACATGTCTAGAACCATCTGGACAATACAAAATCTTATCATGCTATGTTGGAAATCATAGCTCTTTACAATTCCCCTTCTCAAAGCTGCTCCTCCATCCACATACAAAATTGTTTCCTGATGAGAAATACCTAGAAGCATTTTTAGAAAATGGAGAACTGGACTTCATTTCCCATCAAAAGTGTCTGGGAGAACTTCCCCATCTCAGAAGAACAGACTCTTTCTGATCTTCTAGGACCTGGACTACAGTGGAAATTCAGAAGCTGCTATTTCCATCTCTTTCCTGCTTTTGAAATACTTAGACAGCTAGTGGGGCATGCAAAGAAGCTGTGCCAATGTCTCCTATTGGGAGAAGCATGTGTTTAGGTCTGTTGGCCTACTTTCAGTGTGGAAACAGCATAGATAGAGTTAGATCTTGTGTTTAGCTAGCTGTCCAACCATGTCCAGAGCTCCCTGTTCCTCTCCCTGTTCAGTTGCTCCAGTGTTCTGAAAGCTGCCTTCAACTTGATATCTCTTTTTGGAGTGGACCCTTTTTTTCTCTTCAGACCAGTCATGTACTGCTTTAGCTAAGCACCATCAGTGCCCATGTCCCCACGTCTTGGGCAAGAGAAACAAGAGTTAGTTATTGGTGCACATGTGGGAAGAATATTGATTATTGAAAAGAAACATTCAATTCTCCATGTGATTTGCCCTTCTTCAAGATTAAAAGTGCTCTTCCCTTCACTATTTCTTCATGACAAAATTCTGAATAGGGATAGTTTGGTCTCTGAAGGAGAAGGAAGGAGTGATATGTTTCCTTTTTAATACTAAGGGTAAACAAATTATTTAACAATACTTTATAGATCAATGACCAGAAAGATCTCTCAGAACAACTCAAGTTGGGCATTATGCTTTCCTTCCTAGCTACCTTTATTTATGGATGGTCTGTTATTATTTTTTCTTTTTAATGATGCTATCCTTTACTTTCAAAAGCAATAAAATTCAAGAAGCAGTAGATACTTCAGTTCATGGATACTGATCCTTGCACAAGATTTTACACTATCTTTTCTTGTACTGATGCATTCCAGCGCTTCTGCAGCTAAAGAGAATGAGGAAATAAAAGGAAACAGAGAGCTCTTTTCTGCACCTCGTTGACCTAGGAGTACTAATAAGCACTAAATACTTACAGATGAGGTTTAAGAACTGTTCATAATTTCTTTCCTTTGTGTATTGCTTCAATGCCAAATGACCATGGATGGGAGATGTTCCTTTCAGGCACAGATAAAAAAAAACAACAGGATTTGAAGATTAGAATTTACTGAATTGTACTGCTGATCAAACAGAAACAGAGTAGTATCTAATTTGCTTTTACTTGGCCTTTGAAGAAACACAGAAGTAAAAAGCTACTATGATAATTTTATATCTATTAAATTAACAGACTGATTTAGATTCGTAGACTCATAGAATACTTAGGGTTGGAAGGGATCTTTAAAGGTCATCTAGTCCAACCCCCCTGCAAGGAGCAGGGACATCTCCAACCAGATCAGGTTGCTCAGAGCCCCGTCCAACCTGGCCTTGAATGTTTCCAGGAATGGGGCACCCACCACCTGTTTGGACAACCTGTCCCAGTGTTCCATCACCCTCATTGTAAAAAAATTTTTCCTAATGTCTAATCTCAATCTACCTCCCTCTATTTTAAAACTATTATCCTTTGTCCTATCACAACAGGCCCTGCTGAAGAGTTTTTCCCTATCTTTCCTGTAGGCCCCCTTTAGGTATTGGAAGACTGCTATAAGGTCTCCTTGGAGCCTTCTCTTCTCCAGGCTGAACAGCTCCAGCTCTCTCAGCCTGTCCTCATAGGAGAGGTGCTCCAGCTCTCTGTTCATAATTTCTACAAAATGACGTCATATCCAATAAATACGGAGGAGGAAATTTATTTTCTTTATTTTGTATTCAGGTAATTCTTATACTACAGCTGACAGAAATATTAAACCTGTCTTGTCCCTGAGGACATCACCAGCCCTCCTTGTCCCTGCTCAGTCGACTCAGGGCTCCTATCACCCCCCTACCCCGCCATGGCCCAGCACCCCACATCAGCCCCCCGGAACTGTCAAAGCCTGTCCCAGTGATGCTACAGCAAGGCCAGTCTCCAGCTCCACAAAATCTTGCCCTGTCCGGCCTTGCGCATCAGCAGGATGGACTCACCTGGGGGCCTACATACCTTCCTGGCCTTGGCCTGTCCCCAAGAAGGTGCTTGATGCCCTGGACTGGGGCTGCCTCTGTGCCCCTTGGCTTCCCTGCTCCTGGCTAAGGGTGGGATGGGCCCTGGCTGCAATGCACTGCCTTGAACCACCATGGGGAGCCCCCAGTAACCCTGAGGCACACTAACAAAAGCTGTTTGGAAGATTAATTTTGTCTGGGAAATCTCTATCACTTTATCCTCTAAAATATCCATGGTTTTCAAAGAGTCATTGTGCAAGGAGATGTCTAAGGATATTTTGAGGTGCTTTTACGCCATACCAGCATCTCCAGAGAAGTGTCATCTAGATGTATACAGCATCTCAGCAGACATTTCCAGTTCTTCTGTAGAACTTGAAAAGGAATTAAAATGCTTCTTTCTGTTTTACTAAATTGCTTCATGCCTGCAGGTCACAGCAGTAAGGCCCTGCTAGATGATGATTCACTAATTGTTGTGCTTTGGAGACTCTGTTTAGTGTTGGATAATGATGCTTCAGGCAGAAAAGACCAGCGAATAGTCCATTGTGCTTGGTGTATAGATTAAAGAGACCACAACTGTTATTCCTAATGGCATTCTTAAACAATTATTCCCGAGGAGACATATCGTGGTTAAAAATTATACTGGAGGGGTGGCATATAGGTCCTGGTGCACTGAAGGACCATTACTTTAGCATTGATTTGTGAAGCTCTGCCAGGGTGGATTTACAAATATTTATGCTCAAGGCACTGAGGCAATACAGAAAACGAAAAAGAAAGAAGGTGTTGAGGTATCAGCAGGGGGAAGTGAAGTTGGTTTTTTTTTATTTTTCTAGTGAATCTGTAGAGTGAAAAAAGTAAATCAAGTAATGCAAGTGAAGCATAAATCGGACAAACAGGCGTAGTCTTTTTCCACTGGATCAATCTCTTTCAATTTCAGCTTCCTTTCCGTCAGACCTATAAAAGCTTAAAAGACCTTATAGCAGTCTTTCAGGGGACAGCCTGCTTCGCCATGGTCTTCACCATGGGCTGCAGGGGAATCTCAGCCAGGAGCAGCATTACTCCTCCCCCTCCTTCTTCACTGATCTTGGCATCTGCAGCCATTCTTCTCACAAAAAATTATTCACAACCGGCAGGCAAACACCTCTCAGGTTCTCTTTACATCTCGTCTCCTCTCCACTTCTTGCAGCTGTGCCGGGCTGAATTGGGCCCAGAGAGTCACCTGGGTGGAGGCCAGAGGGTGAGGCCCACAAGGCTCAAGCCTCCCCCTCTCTGCCCCCTCTCCACCTTCTTCACATCTCCTTTTATTCTTTTTTTTTTTTCTTCCCATTTTTCCCCTTCTTAAATATGTTATCACAGAGGCATTATCAGGGAACATTCTGTCACCAATATCCTCGGCCTTGGCCAGCAGCGGGTCCACCCTAGGCCCAGCCAAGTCCACTGGTCCAAGTGGAAACAACTTCTAGCAGATTCTTACAGAAGCTGCTACTGCAGACCCCCTCACTAAACAAAACCAACGCAACATATGTCCTACGGTAACTGCTAGTGCAACTCTTGTTTAGAAATATGCCTCCTTTTCTTCATTGTTGAAATAAGAATACAGAGGAATTCCTCAAACATTTAAAAATGTCCCAAAATTGAAATAAATTTGCTAGATTATAAGACGGAAATTAGAATAAAACCAATATTTCTGCTTAGCACGATAGTTTCAGATATTAGTCAGCTGCCATCAGAATACTCTGCTAGTCTGATAGGCGCAGATATGTACCAGAGCATGTTCTCACAGTCAGCAGCATTGACACTGCATGAGAACTGAAAAATCACACTGAAAAATTAACGGTCATCCTCAGCTTCTGCCGTGTTAGCACCTATGTTTACACAATGTTTAACTGAGACATATATTTTTTGAAAGGTACACACTGAAGTTTTTCAAAACATAAGAGAATTTCAGATAACTGTATCAGTTTTACGATCATCTTACTGTTTGCTGCCTACATCAGTTCCTCCCTGTACCATACAGCATTTCTGCACAATGTCTCTTCATATGCAGATTTTTACACAAAAGTATGTTCAACAGTCCTCTCACTTCAAATATTCAGTTGCATACAAAATTGTGTGTATCAATTGAGTAAAAGATTAAAGTTTTGGTGCAATTTGCAAATCACCATAATTAATAATTTTTCACATTGTCATTTTTACCATGTTTTTGGTTTTGGAGGTTCTTTTATATTCACTGTTCTGCTTTTTGTCTGCATAAATTATATTTGTATTTGTAAAAATTTAGTCCTAAATGATTGTGACTGTACTCTGCTGGCCTATTGAAACATAACTTAATCATGAGCACATGACCAGACACAGTACTCAATCCCTTTTTATACACAAAAAAGTAGTGGTTATATAGTAGGTATATACTTTTATATCCATAAAAGTTGTGAATTTATAATTAAAACAAGATTTACCCTTTGACTTTAATTCTTTGCAATAATATTTTACCAATAATTCTAAAAAGTCTTAAGCAACATTTAGCTTTTAATCTGAAATGTGAATGAACAGGATACTATTTTTTTAATATTGTCAAGTTTTTGACAAATAGATGCAGTTTTTTAGAAAGATTTTATCCTTAACTTGTCAACCAGTCTAGTAAAAAGGTAAAATAAGTTATTTTCATGTTTAAGTACACTAATAACAAATTCACCCAGAGGAAAATATTTCTAAGTCACCTCCTTGTTTTGTGTAAACTTGCATACTGTTAGGATGTCCATCTGTCTCTCTTCCTGTCTTAAAGATGCTGATAAGCTCGATGTCTGTGCTCAAATACAATTGAGAATGTATTGTAAATGTATTCTAACTACATTGGGAGTGTGATTTAAACCCAGTAATTCAGATGTAAAGCTGAGAAGTCTTTTGTCTTTACTTAAATGTCTCCATACGTGTGCAATTTATTTTGACCATTCAGTTACCAATGTATCATTTGTGACCACAAGGCTAAAAAAAAATGTCTTTTATTAAATAACCAGAAAAGGTTACTTGGAATAAAACCAAAATAGCTCCAATTTAAGGCGTGACAAATCTCTATGATCCACTTTAAAAAGCATTTTAAATTATCAACTGATAGTTGCCACTCAAACTGAGTTAACGATGGGACTGATACAGTGCCCAGTGCAAGCTAATACAGAATATCAGTTGGAAGATCAGACTGATTAGGAAGGAGAAAATTTATTTTCAGATACATGTATTTCTTGATTCTTAGCAGTGAAGAAAAAGAAAAACTAGATAAAACAAAACTGAATTTAATGAGAATTTTGGTATATGTATTTATTTTTGGTGTTCATTTCAGTATGGCCATTTTTTCCCTAAAATTATTGTCATGGCATTTGTAAATGTCTTATGGCAAAGCATACTTTTAAGGCCACCTGAGGATATTAAAGCAGATGCTCACAATCAGAATACATAGAAGAGGTAAATACTGTTTTTAAGGATTGTTTTAAGACTTTTTGGCAGCTGAGTTTGCTCCTGCATAGGATAGCAAAAAGGACTAGGTCGGTCTTACTGTTACTCAGTTTGTGTTAATTTGGTTAATCCAAATTGGTGTTCTGGATGAGGTCCCCAGGAGTTTACTTCACCTTTTCAAAATGCGGTTTGAGCTCCTTTCCCACTTTATGCTTCCATCTTGCTTTTATTTGATTTTTGAAGGAAAACATGTTCAAGAATAAAGAAGAACACCAGTTGAACTTCCTGAATCTTGCCTGCTGCAACAGGAAAATGATTTTTAAAAGGACACTTGAATGTGAAAGGGTAAGTAGAACTGAATTCTTGCCAGAATTTGCAACCAAGAGCAATTTGCAGAGGAGAAAACCTTGATACAATGTTTTACTCATAGCATCAAAACCAGATGCAAATGTCTATGAAGGATTGGAATGAAGAAATAAGAGAAAAAATGATGTATGAATTAAGTTAACTGAGGACACAACAAATAAGTCATTCATGCTCGATTGACTTGTATTCATTTCAGACCAGGTGGCAGCCTAAGTCTTGAGTTCTATGTACTAAGCCTCAGGCTGCAATTATTAGAAAGAGCTGGTTTGGACTCCTCTCTCAAAGAACTCCTTCAGAGGGAAAGTCCTTCAAAGATGCTCCCTTAAAAAGCACCTTCAGAAGCAGACCTCTGAGCGCATCCTTCATCTTAGACTTCTCAGGTTCTCCTTGCATGCAATCTGGGTGTCTCTGTTGACCAGCCTTCCCTCTGAAGACTTCTGTAGGTTCAGATAGATTCAGTCTTTCGACTCTAGACCTTTTTCTTTATTCAAGATACAGTCTGTCCATTCTTTTAAATTAAAAGTAAGATCTGCTTTATTTCCTGGTATATTTAAAAGTTTCTTTGTCAGACTTTGAGTCATCTGTACTTAACCAGACAGCAAATAATTCTATTAATGAGGGATAAAAATGTCCCCCTTCCCAGCTGGAATGTATTCCCCTCCAGATCAACAGTGTCCACCTGACTGTTAAATGTCTACATCAGATAAGCTTCTGAATTGGATAAATGTTGCTAAACATTGACTATTGACTGAAACCAAATGTGAACGTAATTAACCACTTCAGGATGACAATGTGTTTGAGGTGAGAGATTCCCAGCCTCTTTCTTTTAAACACATAACAAAAGTAAGACACCTACCATTGCTTCCTGGAGAAGTTATACCAGTATACCAGAGAGGATGTAAGTAAGAACAGGTAGTATGGCAATGCTGGAAGAGAAAAAGGAAGAGCAGGAAGAGTCTTTGCAGGCCCCAGCATAACCATCGCCACATTAATTTTGCACAGACACCTCATATATTTTTCTTGGTTTTCTTTTGCCCCCACCACTCACATTTGTCTCTTTCTGAACTGATTTGCCATGTGTTATGCTTGGTTTAGCATATTTTTAACTGAGTTTTAGCTTACTTGTTGGAAGGGTGGTGAGAAATCCAGTATGGCCACATGGTTTTTTTTCCTGTTTGGTTTTTAATAGCCATATTAGCTTATTTGCAGTTATATGGTTGGTTTGTTGACGTTTTGATGTTTCATCTTTATCTCTTGCTTTACAGGGATAAGTGGGCTTCCCCTGGGAAGAAAAGGGGCAGACAAGCATAAGAATCATTCAGGGCCAAGGTCTGAAGGAGGCAACTAGCATGCAAAAGGTATGAAGAAAACCACTGGCTGCTTCTTACAGAAGTTTATCTGTTGGGTTTAATAAGGGCTTCTTTGGCATGTGTCCATTCCTTGGTCTCTACAGTTAGCTTTCTCAAAGCTGGAGCAAATTTATTGAGTTAAAATGGAACAGAACGTCTTAAGACAAAACAGTATGAGAACCTATGACTTGTGCAAGGCATTTGACAGTGTCCCACATGACATCCTTGTCTGTAAACTGGACACATGGATTTGGTAGACAAAACATTCAGTGGATAAGAAATTGGCTGGATGGCCGCACTCAGAGAGTGACGGTCAATAGCTCAGTGACCAGGTGGAGATGTGTGCCAACTGGCATTCCTCAGAGGTTGATATTGGGCATGGCCCTGTTTAACATCTTTCAGCGACACGGACAGTGGGATAGAGTGCATGCTCAGCAAGTTCGCCGATGACATCAAGCTGTGTAGTCGACATGCTGGAGGAAATGGATGCCATCCAGAGGGACCTTGACAGGCTGGAGAGGTGGGCCCATACAAACCTCATGAAGTTTAACCAGGCCAAGTGCAAGGTTCTGCACATGGGTTGTGGCAATCCCAAGCACAAATACAGGCTGGGCAGTGAATGGATTGAGAGAAGCCCCAAGGAGAAGGACTTGGGTGTGCTGCAGGATAAGAAGCTCAACATGAGCCAGCAATGAGCCCTTGTGGCCCAGAAGGCCAACCGCATCCTGGGCTGCATCAAGAGGAGTGTGGCCATCAGGTCAAGGGAGGTGATTCTCCCCCTCTGCCCTGGTGAGACTCCACCTGGAGTACTGTGTCCAGCTCTGGAGCCCCCGACATAAGAAGGACATGGACCAGTTAGAGAAGGTCCAGAGGAGGGCCACAAAGATGATCAGAGGGCTGGAGCACCTCTCCTATGAGGACAGGCTGAAAGAGTTGGGGCTGTTCAGCCTGAAGAAGAGAAGGCTCCAGGGAGACCTGATAGTGACCTTCCAGCACCTAAAGGCGGCCTACAATGAGGGTGGTGGAACACTGGAACAGGTTGCCCAGAGGTGGTAGATGCCCCATACCTGGAAATATTCAAGGCCAGTTTGGACAGGGCTCTGAAAACCTGATCTAGTTGGAAATGCCTCTGCTCCTTGCAGGGGGGTTGAACTAGATGACCTTCAAAGGTCACTTCCAACCCTAACCTTTCTATGATTATATAAGATATAAAAAATCTACAGGACATGAATTTAAAGTAAGAAAATGTATGAGGCTGAGGTCTGCTTGTTCATAATGTGAATATTTATAAATACCTTTTATTTCAGATGAACAGTCATCTCTTTTCAAAGTATAAAAAGATTTGTGTTAATCAAGAGACAGCAATATTTGGTTACTCACAAAATCCTTTTTAGCCTATTATATTGACTTACAGTCTTTCTGCTTGCATCCCTCAGTATGGCTAGTATCACATTATCTTAAATTTTACCCTGCTTTCTGCCAGATAGAAATGACCACATGCTTCTGTTTCACAGTGTGTATTCTTGTCAGTTATCTCATATGTCCGTATCTGTACTAGATTTATTGATTTTAATCACATTGTAAGTTTTCCTACACATGCTTTACACTGCTACAATATCAAATGCAAAAATGAAAGCACATCAATATTTCATGCAAAACCACACACAAAATGACAATCCTTTCTGAATCAGTTTTCATTTTTTTCAGCTAGGCACAGTTTGCAGTATTTTTAGTATTTTCAGATATGCACAACTCTTATTTTTGTCATAAGATCATACAAACTTCCCTAGGACTAGTAGCAGGATCTTTGCCTTTGTAAGGGATAAAGACAAGCAGAAGTTTTAGGGTCAGGGAAGGGAGGCTGGAATACATAATAAATGGAGAGAAAAGTTTACTGTAATTATCATGCTGTTTCATACCAGTTGGTAATCTTTCAATGCTTCCTGACAGTGAAGTGTGTGGAAGGCTAACAAGGAGACCGGTAGGAAAAACTAGATCTATTGGTTTTTTTGGCTTTTTATGCCAGGCTTCTTGCTTGGAAATGTTAAAGTAGGGCATGAAAAAGAAATAACATTTTACTCTCTGGGTGAGATACATTTATCTAAACACATACATCTAATGTCCCTTTAGGCAATATAGGGTTTCCAGTCTTGGCCTCTAAAATGCTTCAGAAAGTTGCCATAGATTGCACGTTATATCTGCTAGGCTCATAGAGAGGACTTCTAGACAACCAAGGGAATCTAGTCAGCACAGGTTATCTACATTTAGGGAACTGAGCCCTGGCGTCTGTCTCCTGTTTACCTATTAACCATAGCTTTCTATTACTCACTTTAAAAAAATGAATTACAGTTCTATTCTTATTTCTCCAGAATGTCGTGTTCTACTGACACTCATGCATTCATAGGTATGTCGACAGTTAATTCAAACCTACATCCACCAATCTGCACAATCCCTCTTTCCAGCTTCCTGCCTCTTCCTCAGGTTTGATTTGTTGGTTTTGTGTTGTTTTTTTTTTTTGTCTCCTAGTGCATTGATTATGAGTAGTGAGAACAGCAAATAGGTTTCACAACCTGGTGTTAAAAGACCCCAAATCCTTTCACTGCATTGGCTTCTTTCCTGCAATCTGCAGCTTACTCAGAGTTCCTCTTCCTAAGCAGACATTATCAACTCACACTCACAGAAGCGGAAAAAGAGTGGAAAACCTTCATAGTTCACACTTGGGTTTGCAGAGCATTTTTCTGATGCTGAAAGATATGTATTCAGTTACTGAATCAGACAAAAAAACCAAAGAAAATCTGGTAATTTTACCCCTTCTCCTTTTATTGACTGCTTTTCTTTAGAGTCCTTGTATTTACTTGATATGCACACAGGCTTTGGGTTTGAAATATAGTGCAATAGATGTTTAGATGCTGTAATTGCAAAACATACAGATTACTAAAGAAATTTAAGGATGCTGTGTCATCATCAGATGATAATCTGACTACCTCGTTAAGCTACAGAATCTAAAGTGTTAGATTAGAACGTTTTCTCTTTTTAAAGCCTGTTATACAGTTTTGTAGTGAAAGAAAAAAAAAAAGAAAAGCTAATGTAGATGGACAGTAATAGCTTTTATGAGTTTTATAGCTGTTGTATTGGAAAGCATTACTTCTGTGAGAAATCAGGGAATAGCATTACTCTGAACCAGTGGACACGAGAGAGGTGTGCTTGTGGAGGAAACCAGTGTTTCAAAGTGATAGAATAGATAACAGAATATTTGAATTCAAATGTAGAGGAACTTCAAATCCCTTTTAGTGGAAAGGGAGTAATGTACATGCCTACGATATTCTTCTACCCATGTGTCAGAAGGTTAGTTTTGTCTTAGAGAAGAATTTGTACTTCTGTTTCTGTGTAATAAAAATTGGAAAGATAAAAAACTCTATTGTATAATTTCTTTATTTCTTTTTTTTTTTATCCTTCTTTTTTTTTGTTTATTTTTTGGAGGCCAGCAGTGGCTGATCTCATAAGGTTTGCAAGGCAAGCTTCTTTTTTTACACTATACTATGCTAAAACAAACCTGGGCTGCTTTCCAGAAGTGCCAGCAGTACTGGAATTGCACTAGAATACACGGCTTGAAGCTGAACTTAGGGTTGAACTCCATCAAATAAATTGCTTTGAAAAAAAGAAAACTATAGGGTACTGCAGAGAAGAGCAAAACAAAACCTTATATTAGTTTCTTTTCCTATGTTACTGCTGTGTAGCTGTTACAAAGGACAAGTCTAACTTCTTTTTGTTCTGAAGTGTGACTTTGGTCTTCAATAAAGTTATAACTTCTTGACAGCAGTTCACTTAAGAGAACAAACTTCAGACTTCAAATTAAAGTAAGTGGAAGAACATTAAGTGCAGAATGACATATATTACATATAAACCATATGCAGTGTTTGGAGTTAAAACCAGGGAGTCACTGCAGCTTAGAAGAAGCATTGCTGCTGAGACATCAAAATTCAAATGAAATACCATGAATGTAGTATCTGACTGTCTGTATATCTTCAGATTACCTTAGTGTTTACTTAGGTGATCAGCTCTTTTAAGAACAATTAAGCTCCAAGATCAATAATTATTCTTCAAATATCATTAATGATTAGCCTTTAATTTATGGACATATTTCTGCAAGTCCTCGACCAAGATTTAAAATAAAAATCTCACTGAGGTCGAAAAGAAAAGGGACTTTATTTAGTTTCTACGGAAGTTGTTATTTTTCTTTCCTTTACTTTTATCCCAATGATAAAATGGTTCCAATCTCAGAACTTGTTTTAACTGTATGCTTTAAGAATGAGGACATCCACATATGGTTTTGAGTGATACATATAGCAATTGTAGAAAGGATTCCATATAAGATTTTAATTCCATTTTCACTTATTTCCTTGGACTTACTAAAGTATAAATGAGAACAGAATTAAACTGCAGATGACCATGTCCTCTACTTCACTGAAATCAGCTGAAGCCTTTCAGAGCTGCGCTCCCTGAGGCAATGTGTAGTCCCACTTCCTCAGCACTCCTCTGGCCCAAGACAGTCGCTGCAGAACTCCCCTTTACAGAGTGGGTGCCTTATAGGGTTTGTGGGAGAAAATGGTGAAATAAATAAATTAATGACTCTTGTTGACTTATGTGGTACCAGGATAAGCCTCTGTATGCATGAACAAAAACAAAAAAAAATTCCACTTCTGAAGTAGATTCATGTATGTGGAGACAAATTCAGTATTTCTAAAAGCAGAAACATATATAAAATGCCCAAACGTGATGACCTAAGAAATCTGTCCAAGTACTACAGGTTGCACAGAGACAGTGATCAAGCCAGTATTTTACTCTCTTCTTCGTTTCTCTAGTACGAACAAAATGAAAATATTGCTGTTGCAGTAGAATTCTTACAGAATAGCCAAAGAAAAAATGATAAAAAATACATTCATGTACTCTAGCATTCAGGTTTCTTTGTTTTGCTTCTGTAAAGCCTTCATGATAGCTTTCCGACCAAGGCTGGATGGAGGTCATAAGTATATAAGCTTAAGCACACTTATTTAAAAATTACTGCAGGGAGACAAGATCGCTTCTGAGTTCTGAGTGATAAGAGATTCTTGCATACGGCCTTGCATCTCAAGGTCATTGGTCTCTATTTAAACAGTCAAACTGCACCATCTCAAAAGAAAAATTTGTTTTTCTGTTCCCTGCTTGGTGAATGCCAGTGGCATTCTGACTGGGGGCAGGGGAAATTGAATACCACGCAGCCACTCCTTCACCCTCTTCATTCCCAGCAGAATGGGGGAGAGAATCACAAACTAAAGAAAATGTAGTGGGTTGAGATGAAGACAGTTTACTAGGATAGCAAAGGAAGATGATAATAATAACAAAATATAGGGATACTAAAATAGACAAAATGAAAGATGCACCATTTCTCACCACCCGATGATGTGACAACTGATACAGCCTGTCCTGAGCAGCGATCATGGAAACGAAACCAAGCAGGAAGCAAAGGAGTGAGCAAGAGAGAGAACTGCCCCCCAGTCAACCCCCACTTACATACTGAGCATGATGTTTACAGCATGGAATATGCCCTTTGGCCAGTTTGGGTAAACTGTACTGGCTGTATCCATCCCAGCTTCCTGCACCTGCATGTGCTCCATATTTCCGCCAGAGTTTTGTCAAATGCAAAACTGCAAACTCAAAAGTACTCATGCCCTTTGGAGAATTTAACTCCCATCATACCTGAATCCGAAGGGTTCCAACATTCAAATGTATCCAGGTTCACTGGTATAAACCAGATAATATAAAAAATTATTACATGTTGTGAAATTTTGTTTAATTTCTTTATTCCCTCTTTGCTAAGTGCAATGTGCAGGGCCCATAAGCTAAATAGGTGCCATTTACAAACCTTGAAATTAGGAAATGAGACAAAGAAAAGTTAAACTAAGGATAAATCTCCGCAAAATCTTAACAAAATTTTCTTGCATTCGGGGAAAGGAAGTACTAGGGAAAAAAGTCACATGTGATTTAAACAGAACTTCATAAAGCTTTAGAGTCTTCTAGAGATCAGAGAACACAGCTATCCAGGGTGAACCAAATGAGCTAATGATTTATTTCTTGAAATACTTCTGTTTTAATTATTTTTGTGCCACTCAAAGCTAACAAGGAATTTTCTCTTGGTTCAGTGCAAGGAGCTTGCATGGACATGCTTCCTGGTGGAAAAACTCACTGTAGCCTTCACAAAAAAAAAAAAAGAGAAAACATACCCTAACTGAGAAAGGGGTGTATAAGAAGTTTTTTTGGCTTCACTGTTAAGTATGATTCCTTAGAAACTTACTTTGAAAAGGCTATGAGGTATTACAGGACGTGGCCCAGGTAACACAGAACGAGTTAAAGGAAACTTTATAAAGAACATGTCAAAGAATTGGAAAAGAAATGGACCCAACTATAACAGAATATGTTGAAAAAAAAAGAAAAATTAGTAATCCACTCATAGATTGCCAAACACCGGACATTATTGTGTCTATTTATTCTAAAATAGATTAGTAAAAGTTCATTCTATGTCCTTTATCAAAGTTTCTGGAACATCATCTCTTTTTGGAATACATATTTCTGCTTGTCCAAATGAACTTTTCCCAAACTTTTGGTTTGTTGATAATTCTAATAGCACTCACAACATCAGCTGCAGATTTTTTTTTAACTTACTTTTTCCCTGTGAAAGCCTGAAAGTTTTTCTGAAACTTGAAGGTTGATTTCACCTTTTGAATAATGAGACTACTGCTAATTTCTCTTGCTCACCCCAGGGAGTGATTATGAATGCAATGAAAACCACCTAAAGTTTCCACCATCTTCTAAGAAGGTGGTCAGAATGTGTGAAACAGGTTGTCTTATTCCTCCTGGTCTGATAGTTTCAGTGCTGTGGATCACTGAACATTAGAAATATATACTTCAGGAGGTTAAATTGCAGTATCAGCTTTACTGGCAGATACAGGAGAAAGCCATGAAAGAGATGAAATGGCCGTAATATTTCTGAAATTATTACAGCTATATCTACAATATTTTTCCAATGCGATGAATTTTAAAGTATTAAACAAATTTAGTCCCAATATATTAGTTGCTGCAAATGTGCAGAATACCAGGATCCAA
>WHYT01015566.1:152932-171468 GCA_009806455.1 Tetrax tetrax | reverse complement strand
AAAAAAAAAAAAAGAAAAAAAAGAGAAAAAATGTATATAGCACTTTGCAGATGAAACTGCTGTCTAAATGAAGAAATACTGTAGAGCAAAAATGCAATCATCTGGGAGGTAGTTCTTTAGCAGAAGCTTAAACTAGATCAAGGTAATACAACTTCCTTGAGATCTGAATATTTTCTGAACTTGTAAATTGCATCAGGAAGGATTTATTTCACAGTTTTTTTTGACTACACATCATAAATGAGAAAAAAACAATGCTGGAGTTTCCTAAATCACAGACATATGCGAGTTCTTAAACAAAGGACATGGCAGGAGTTGATTCTTGAATTCTATCAACCTTAAGTTGAAAAGGAAGGTACCTCTTGCCCTATATAGGCCTTGCTTTTTTCTAGTTATATTTTTAGTGCAATATAGTCAGTGCTTAAGTGGACTCTGTGCAGGAGACAATCTCATTAATTTCTAGTGTATTCATGCTATAGTGGTAAGAAATTTATTCACAGACTTCTGATGTGTATGAGGATATCATAAATATTTTGTGCAACTAATTCAGGCAAAAATAATAGCTTGACTTTGTCCATCACTGCAGTTAGAGCTGAAAAACATTCAAAGGTGAAAAAAAAAAGTGTAAATTTAACAAGTATACAAAAGAAACATATAATTTTTATAAACAAGTCATTGGAAAAATAATTTCCTTCGCGTTCTGCTTACCATCCTTTTGTGATTCTGTAATATAATTTTCTTCATTATCATTCATTTTAGTACAGCCAAAATATCCTCTTAAATATTACTAAAAAGTACAAGGTGAGATCTTGTCAGTTTAAAAGTATAGAAATGTTTTATTAAAATTGTAAGGAGTTATTAATTAGAAAGTTCTAGAATACTTTGTGAAACAAGATTTATAATGTAAGAACATGAATGTGGTATGCATTTCTCTGTGTATTGGTAAAATCAGCAGTCTAGTAGGAATTCAATTTCAGTAATTTATTTTGGTTTGGTTTTTATGGTATTCGATACTACCCTTCACTCTACTTTTATAAGTATCTAAAGTTAGAGGCTCCATTATCATCAGAACATCTGAAAATATGTTTTAATATATGAGTAACTGAGGCAAGAGGAGGAGTAATGGGTTCACTCAGCAGTAATCTCAGAGTTGAAACCTCCTTTGACTGGTAAAAATTACCTTAGGTCCAATTAAATCAGTGAAACTTTTTCTCAGAAATGCGAGCTAGTGCAAGTAGTACAATTATGCTGTTCTTTAGCTAGTAGTCTTATCCTAGAAGTTCCTGTTTAGATTCTGTCTTCTGAAGGTGAGGGAATAGCTAGTCTTGGAAACCATTTCCAGGCAAATGAAGGACGTAAGGTGGTATGGAATGAAGGTGGTAAGGAATACTTAGCATGGATTAACAAAGGGGAAGCCATGCTTGAGTAGCCAGATAATCCTCTACAATTAAATGTCTGTCTTGGTAGATGAGGGAAGAGCAGTAGATATTCTCTACCTAGACTTCAGTAAGGCTTTCAGCACTGTCTCCTGTAAGTTCCTTATGGTGAAGCTAATGAGATATGAGCTGAATGAGCAGACAGTGAGGTGAATTGAAAGCTGTCTGAATGGCTGGGCCCAGAGCATGGTGATCAGTGCAAAGTCTTGTTGGTAGCTGAACTAGCATTGTACTCCAGGGTTCAATACTGAGTACAATACTGTTCATTAATTATCTGGATAATAGGGCAGAGTGTACTCTCAGCAAATCTCCAGATGACACAAAACTGGTAGAAGTGACTGATATGCCGGAGGGTTGTGCAACCATCCAGAAGGACCTCAATAGACTGGAGAAAGGGGCTGACAGCAACCTCATGGAGTTCAACAAGGAGAAGTTCTCTGCCCTGCATCTGGGAAGGAACAACTGCAGGCACCAGAATAGGCTGTGGACCAACCAGCTGAAAGCAGCTTTGCAGAAAGGACCTGAGGGTTCTTGTGGTCAATATGTTGAATGTAAGCCAGCAACACAGGCCAATGGTATCCTGGACTGCATTAAGGGGATGTGTTGCCAGCAGAACAGGGGAGGTGGTTCTTCCCCTCTACTCAGCACCAGTGGGGCCAGAACTGAGTACCTGGAATATGGTATCGAGTTCTGGGCTCAACAGCATAAGAGACATATGGAGCTTCTGGAGGAAGTCCAACAAAGGGTCATTAAACTGATTAAGGGACTGGAGCATCTCTCCCACGAAAAAAGGCTGAGAGAGCAGAGAGCCTGTAGAAGAGAGGCTCAGGGGAATCTCATCAATGTGTGCGAATAGGGAGGGTTGTCGTAGTTTAGCCTCAATCAGGACCAGACTTCACAGTCTCTCTTTCACTACCCCCACCCCCCAAGGAAATAGGGATAGTATAAGAGAAAGGGCTTTAGATTTGAGGTAAGGACAGGGAGAGATCCTTACTGTTAACATTACAGGCAAAACAGACTCAACTTGGGGAAAACTATTTGTTTATTATTAAAACCAAAGCAGGATAATGAGAAAGAGAACAAGATAACTTCTCCCCACCCCTCCCTGTTCGCAGGTTTAACATTATCTCTACCTCCTTCTCCAGACAAGTGGCACATGGGGGAAGAGAAAACGGGGGTTAAGGTCAGTTCTTCACTTGTCGCTTTACGCCACTCCTTCCTCCTTGAGGGAAGAACTCCCCACATTCCTCCCCTGCTCCAGTGTGGGGTCCCTCCCGTGGGCTGCAATCCTTCTTCAGACTGCTCTGATGCGGGTAATTTTTTTCCATGGGGTGCAGTCCTCCAGAACTGCTGCCTCAGTGGGCCCTCCACAAGCTGCAGCCTCCTTTGGGCATCTGCCTGCCCCAGCATGGGGTCCTCCACAGGCTGCAGGTGGATCTCCACTCCTCTGTGGGCCTCCATGGGCTGCAGGGGGACAACCTGCTTCACCATGGTCATCACCACAGGCTGCAGGGGAGTTTCAGCCAGGAGCAACATTACTCATCTCCCTTGTTCTTCTCCTTCTTCACTGACCTTGGTGTCTGCAGCCGTTCTTCTCACAAAAAATTCTTCACTATCAGCTCAGGAAGATACCTCCCAGGTTCTCTTCACATCTCATCTCCTCTCCACTTCTTGCAGCCGGGCCGGGCCGAGTCAGCCCCAGTTGGCCGCTCAGTGAGAGGCCAGAAGGTGAGGGCCGCAAGGCCCACAAGGCTCCCGCCTCCCCCTCTCTGCCCCTGCTCAGCATCTTCACATCTTCTTCTTTTTTTTTTTTTTTTTTTTTTTTTTTTTTCCCCTTCTTAAATACGTTATCGCAGAGGCGTTATCACGGGACATTCTGCTACCAATTGGCTCGGCCTTTGCCAGCAGTGGGTCCGCCCTAGGCCCGGCTGAGTCTGCTGAACAAAGGGGAAACAACTTCTAGCAGAAGCTGCCACCATAGCTCCCCCTCACCAAATAAAACCAGGGCAAGGGTGTAAAGAAGACAGAGCTGGGCTCTCTTCAGTGGTGCCCAATGACAGGACCAGAGGCAATGGACACAAGCAAACACATGAGGTTCTGTCTGAGCACAAGAAAATATTTTTTTTTACTATGAGAGTGACTGAGCGCTGGCGTAGGTTGCCCTGAAAGGTAATGGAATCTCCCTCCATGGAGATATTCAAAAGCTATCTGGATATGGTCCTGGGCTGTAGGTGTCTCTGCTTGAGCAGGGGGTTTGGAACAGATAACCTCTGGAGGTGCCTTCCAAGCTGAACTATTCTGTGGTTCTGCGCTATTTTAGGTGCCTGCCAGATGATATGGAACTTATTGGGGACATTTGGACAACTAGGTAACACACAGCACTGAAAATATCACTAGCTGTCTGTGTTTATGTATCCGATTTTTGCCCTTAGCAGCATGTTAATTGTTCTCTGGAGACTATAAATTTTCTGTAGTGATTAGCCTAGACTTTTAGAATAAGTTTATATTGTAGCAAAGATATTTTTCTATGTATGAGAACAATTATTTTCCAAAATAAAGCTGCATATTAATTTGTACTAAAAGGCTTTTTCTTAAGATTTTTTAAATTTTTTCAATATATTTTACTTAAAAGATTGTAAAATGTCACTGAAATGTCATCCAAAAGATTTCATTCATCAGTAAAATGACAATAATAACAACCAAAACAATCTTAACATTTTATCTTTAAAAGCTATTGTTATTTATTAATTATATCTGTTATTAACAGGTAATATTTCTTACAGAAGGAAAAATATTTTTGTGCTGTTATTAGTCACCCGTAAGTTTCACTGGGTATACAAAATAGATCAAGATCAGAAATATTAATGTCAATATTCATTTCCATACACTGTACTTTTACAGTTTGTGAAGCAATAAAAAAACAACTAGATGATGTTCAGCGTAGTATATTTTCAGCATATTAAGTACTACATTCCTTCACAGAATTACAAGACAGATTAAACACAGATGAACTGGATATAACATTGAAACCTAGTAAACTCTGTGGTAACTAGAAATACCAAACTGATTTAATAACATTTTTAAAACTATTTACAAGGGTTTTATCTAGAATAGAAAGACAAATAATATGTTATCCAAGATTTGAACCAAGCCACAGAATTTAGATATTCAATCTACTTGTAACATAGATTAAAAAATGACAAACAGATTCTTAATTCATCTGAACAGTTGAAAATAAATGGGTTAAAAAAACTGCTTAGCTGTAATGAAAAAAAATTGATGCTGTCAGTTGATTGCTGTCATTGTTAAAGACAATGAAGATAGAATGTGAAGAAGTGGAGAAGCCAGGGTGACTGTACATCACAGAGTAACTTTATATGGAGTTCATCACAAATAAAAAATCATTATGGCTTTGAAATATTGTCATTACATGCAAATACTTAGGATACTATCACTGAGATTTTGACATTTGTTGGAAGTGATTTATCTTTCAAAAAACATAAATGAAGGTTAAAATGATTAATGAAAAAGCTTGTTACAGTCATCCTACAAACTGTGTAGGGGGTGATCCATTGCATATATCAGATAATGGATTTGTGGCTCTTTTGTTATTATTATCTATGCAAGGGAAAATCATCATCATAACAATTTGTGCAGGCAGTTATCACTGATATATTCAACTACGTCTGACTCCTTCTCATAACTCTAATAACTTTGGCTTTGTTTTTTTTCAGTTATTAGACTTTTGCCTAGGAAGCTGGAAGCTGTTTATCTTTATCAGTAATTGATTAAAGACTAATTAATACTTGGTGAAATAAGAAGTCAATAGGGATTTTCATCTAAAGTGTGAAGCACTTTATGTAGGCTTAGAAAGGTTAAAAGCTTATACTTCATTCTGAGATAACAAGAAAAGCTTGACTTGTGGTATGGTATTCTAATATATATCTGAATGATAGACAATAAGAGTCATAACATTAAAGCTAATGGTGTTTGTGGAGTTTCTTTATGCCTGTTGTGACATATATAACTATACTCTCAAAGGAAACAAAATGAATTAAAAGGACTCTAAACTCAACTATATGAGAGCACTTGAGGAGCAGCACAAAGGAATTCCAGCCACTCCAGCCAGCAAGTCAGCTTCATTGGGAACCCCCGCTTAAATGCCTCTGTGCAAACGTACGTAGCATGGGGAATAAAAAAAAAGAGGAGTTAGGGATGTGTGCACACCTGCAGGGCTATGATCTTATTCATATTATGAAGATGTGGTGGGGTGGGTCCTTCAACTGGAGTGTTGGAATGGAAGGATAGAGGCTTTTTAGGAAGCAGAGGCAGGAGAGACAAGGAGGGGATATCGCCCTCAATGTCAACGACCAGCTGAAGTCCGTGGATCTCTGCCTGGGGATGGAGGAGCTGACTGGGAGCTTATGGGTCAGAATTAGAGGGAGGGCAGGGACAAGTGACATTACAGTGGGGATCTGCTATAGGCCACCTGGCCAGGAAGGCCAAGCGGATGAGGCCCTCTGTAGACAGATAGGAACAGCCTCACATTCACAAGCCCTGCGCATCATGGGGGTCTTCACCATCCCCCATATCTGTTGGCGGGACAGCACAGCAGAGCATAAGCAATCCAGAAGGTTCCTGGAATGCATTGATGATAACTTCCTTCTCCAAGTGATAGAGGAGCCAACAAGGAGAGGTGCTATGCTGGACCTTGTTCTCACCAAGGAGGGGCTCATGGGGAATGTGAAGCTCAAGGGCAACCTTGGCTGCAGTGACTGTGAAATAGTGGAGTTCAAGATCCTTAACGCAGTGAGCAGAGCACGCAGCAAGCTTTCTACCCTGAACTTCAGGAGAGTAGACTTTGGCCTCCTCAGCAATCTGCTTGGTAAAGTATCATGGGATAAAGCCCTGGAGGGAAGAGGTACCCCAGAAAGTTGGTTCATGTTCAAGCATAGCCTCCTCCAAGCTCAGGAGCATCCTGGATGCATCCTAACAGAGGAAGTCAGGCAAAAATGCCAGAAGGCCTTCATGGATGAATAAGGAGTTCCTGGACAAATTCAAACACACAAAAAAAAAAGACTACAGAGAGTGGAGGCAAGGACAGGTAGCCTGGGAAGATTGTAGGGAAGTTGCCTGAGTAGCCAGGGATCAGGTTAGGAAAGCTAAAGCCTTAACAGAATTAAATCTAAACCAGGGATATCAAGGGCTACAAGAAAAGCTTCTATAAATATGTCAGGGATAAAAGGAAGAGTAAAGAAAATGTGGGCCCTTTCCAGAAGGAAATGGGAGACCTGGTTACCTGGGACATGGAGAAAGCTGAGGTACTCAGCAACCTTTTTGCCTCAGTCTTCACCGGCAAAGGCTCTAGCTACACCATCCAAGTCACAGAAAGCAAAGGCAGACACTGGGAGAATTAAGAACTGCCCACTGTAGGAGTCGATCAGGTTCAAAACCATCTAAGGAACCTGAAGGTGGACAAGTCCACGTGATCTGATGAGATGCATCCATGAAACCTAAGGGAACTGGTGGATGAAGTTATCAAGCCACTATCCGTCACATTTGAGAAGTCATGGCAGTATGGTGAGGTTCCTAGTGACTGGAAAAGGGGAAATATAACCCCCATTTTTAAAAAGGGAAAAAGGAAGACCTGGGGAACCACAGGCCAGTCAGTCTCACCTCTGTGTCTGGCAAGATCATGGAGCAGATTCTCCTGGAAACCATGCTAAGGCACATGGGAAATAAGGAGGTGGTTAGTGACAACCAACATGGCTTCACTAAGGGCAAATTGTGCCTGACCAATATGATAGCCTTCTATGACGGAGTTACAGTGTTTGTGAATAAGGGAAGAGCAACCAGACTCGTGCAAAGCATTTGACACTGTCCTGCACAACATCCTTGTCTTTAAATTGGAGAGACCTGGATTTGTTGGATGGAATACTTGGTGGATAAGGAATTGGCTGGATGGCTGCACTCAGAGAGTTGCAGTCAGCAGCTCGATGTCCAAGTGAAGACCAGTGATGAGTGGCATTCCTCAGGGGTTGGTATTAGGACCAGAGCTGTTTAACATCTTTGTCAGCAACATGGACGGTGGGATAGAGTGCACCCTCAGCAAGTTTGTCGATGACACCAAGCTGTGTAGTGCAGTCAATACGCTGGACCTTGACAGGCTTGAGAGTTGGGCCTGTTCAAACCTCATGAAGTTCAACATGGCCAAGTGCAAGATCCTGCACATGAGTCAGGGCAATCGCAGGCATAAATTCAGACTGGGAAGAGAATAGATCGAGAGCATTGCTGAGGAAAAGGACTTGAGGTTGATTGTTGGTGAGAAGCTTGACATAAGCTGACAATGCATGCTTGCAGCCCAGAAAGCCAACTGTATCCTGGGCTGCATCAAAAGAAGCATGATCAGAAGGACAAAAGAGGTGATTCTCCTCCTCTACTCTGCTTTTGTGAGACCCCACCTGGAGTACTGCGTCCAGCTCTGGAGCCCCCAACATAAGAAGGACATGGACCTGTTTGAGCAAGTCCAGAGGAGGGCCACAAAGATGATCAGAGGGCTGGAGCACCTCTCCTATGAAGACAGGCTGAGAATTGGGGCTGTTCAGCCTGAAGAAGAGAAGGCTCCAGGGAGACCTTATAGCAGCCTTCCAGTACCTAGAGGGGGCCTACAGAAAAGCTCGAGAGGGATTTTTGACAAGGGAATGTAGTGATAGGACAAGGTGTAATAGCTTTAAACTGAAAGAGGGTAGATTTAGATTAGCTATAAGGAAGAAATTATTCACTGTGAGGGTAGTGAGCACTGGAACATGTTGCCCAGAGAAGCTGTAGATGACTCATCCCTGGAAGTGTTCAAGGCTGAGTAGGATGGGACTTTGAGCAACCTCGTCTAATGAAAAGTGTCCCTGCCCAGGGCAGGGAGGTTGGAACTAGGAGATCTTTAAGGCTCTTCTAACCCAAACCATTCTGTGATTCTATTATTCTATGACTTCCACCTGGAGGATAGAAGAGGCTAGAGCTTTTAGTCTCAAAATTAGGCAGTCTCAGAAGATGAGTCTGGCTGGGATAGTCGTTATACCTGCCAGGCTTTCTGTAGGTTTTTCCTTCTTTTTTAAATACTTTTTCTGCTCTTCTCTGTGATCAAGTCCTTCTTCTCTATTCTATGTGAAGTCTTCTGAATAAAATGCACAAAGCGTACCAGGAGCAGAATGTATGATTCACTGTAATTGTTGACATTAAACTAAATCTTCCTCTCTTTTCTCGCAGAACAAGAGGTGCATATATATCCATAGTTTGTTGAATAAGATCTCTTCTGGGAGATGGAAGAAGTCAGTCCAAAACCCATAAAGCTGAGGACTGAATTGATTCCAAATCTCACATTTTTAAAGTAAGAGTCCTTATATATTAGCATACAGCAAACCACTAGCATAGTACTAAAAGGAAAAAAAAAAAATTGACCTGTTTTGCATTTCTAAAAGGAATGATTCAAGTCCCAGAGAAAGGATTCTGGGCTGTGAATCAATCACATCAGTTCCCAGTTCTGAAATCTTTGCTCCTCACTTAATTTTTTAAAAATGTTACTGTGCACCTAGATAAAAAAACTCCCTCCATCTATTTTCAGTAGTCTAAGATTTTAGTGGTACTGTTAATAGACCATATATAATATCTTAATTTCAAAATTAACTGAAGTTATAAGTGAGACTAAAAAGTAACTGAAGAATATTAAAAACCCAAACAGCAATGATTCAGATTGAAGGCAATATGAAGAATCTGGGATAAGATTTTAATCCAATTTTATTTTTCATCCTGAACACATTAAAGAAACTAAATTGAATGTTACTAATTAAATAAATTGTAAATAACAATAGAACATTACAGTCGTATAAATTGTGTAGGAAAGCAGAGCATCATAGGATCGTAGAAGATGATCCTGCAATATCTGCAAAAAAACCACATGCAAGCTATTACACTGTTTCAAAGCACGTCATTATTAAAAAAAAAACAAACCCAACCAAACAAAACAAAAAACCAACCACAAAAACCCCCAAGAAAATACTGGAGACAGCTGAAAGCATATTATCTATGAAAAGGCAAATCACTACAGCTAAGCTAGAAAAGATGCATCCAACATGTTGAAACGATGCAAAGGAAAATGTAGAGACATCAGAAAAGACATGCATCTAGTGAAATTAATTGTAAGAATTTGCTTTTTTCATATGTGTGATGTATGGAAGAACAGTCCTCATGGTTTTGATCATTCAAGGCTGAAGTTGCAATGAGAGGCATCAGAAGAATTTTGATAACCTCAAGTTATTATTTCTTCACTGGCAGGAATCAAGGTTCCTGTCACCTTTTTCCCCATCTTTTCTTTGAGTTCATAGCATGATTCACATGCACATTAGTACAGCCACTACATTTTTGAAAAGATGAAAAGAAGCATGATGTTTCTGAGTGCTTTTTATTCTGTCAGTAGCTGACACAATTCTTCACTATTTTCTATGTCACGTATATCTTATACTACAGTGTGCTTTGCCTCATTTTGCACCTCTGAAAGCCATTGTTACCTGATTGCAAGCATGGCAAGGCTATGAGGAAAGCATTCCCAATTTAATTGCTTAGATTGATGGTATTGCAGATGTTATTGACAGCTTATATGAAGTCAATACTTAGTGCTTTGCAGCTGTTTCCTCTACTAAACAGTGAAATTACAGCTATTAAGGTTCATCAGGACTGTTATGAAATATGCATACACTCATGTGGAGTGTGGACCATGCATTATGGATTTACTGGAAGAGAAATATGACTTAAGTATGGTTCACTATACATCCATAAGCACAGAGGAGTTGGAACAGGCTGAGGTAATTGGAGATGGCGGTGCACATTATTGTGTTCTGTTCAGTGTGGAAACTCTGCAATTCTGGAAACTGGTTTAACTTGCAGGACACCAAGGACTGCTGTAATGTACAATTGTTCAGAACAGTATCAGTGGCCAATGCTGGAAGTAGAGCTTCCAGACTGCAAAAAGGGTTAAGACAACGAGAAGTTGGTAAACATTTTCCTGTGAAACAGGACTGTGAAATGTAGGACCGATTTATATAGAAAACTGATATATATTTAAATCTATAGTTGCTTTGAGAAGAATTTTGAATGCAAATGAAATTTATTTCTTCATCGTTCAGAATGAGTCAGTTGCATCAATTAGATAGTAACAAAAAAAATATTGGGCATGGTATTTCACAATTAAGCATTAAAGGGCACCACGTTTGCTCAAGAAAAGTTATGGGATAGACTATTGGCAGATTTTTGTGTGAGAGACACTGTTGATCTAACCTGGGATGGCATTTTCCATGATGTTGTGCTGTTTTGTATGAGTATCTTTATGAGCAGCTTTTCATTATCTTGTGATTCTAGTTCAGTGTATCTGCACAGTATGGTGAACCTATTGTGATTTCTGCAGGGTTTCTGAATTTTTTCATCACAAACAGATCACAGAATCATAGAATCATAGAATGGTTAGACTTGGAAGGGACCTTCAAAGGTCATCTAGTCCAACCCCCCTGCAAGAAGCAGGGACATCCCCAACTAGGTCAGGTTGCTCAGAGCTTCATCCAACCTGGCCTTGAACGTTTCCAGGGATGGGGCATCCACCACCTCTCTGGGCAACCTGTTCCGGTGCTCTACAACTCTCATTGTAAAAAATTTTTTCCTAATATCCAATCTAAATCTACCTCCCTCTATTTTAAAATCATTACCACTTGTCCTATCACAACAGGCCCTACTGAACAGCCTCTCCCCATCTTTCCTGTAGGCCCCCTTGAGGTACTGGAAGACCGCTATCAGGTCTCCCCGGAGCCTCCTCTTCTCCAGGCTGAACAGCCCCAACTCTCTCAGCCTGTCCTCATAGGAGAGATGCTCCAGCCCTCTGATCATCTTTGTGGCCCTCCTCTGGACCCTCTCCAACTGGTTCATGTCCTTCTTATGCTGGGGACTCCAGAACTGGACACAGTACTCCAGGTGGGGTCTCACCAGGGCAGAGTAGAGGGGGGAATCACCTCCCTCGACCTGCTGGCCACGCTCCCTTTGATGCAGCCCAGGATGCAGTTGGCCTTCTGGGACACAAGAGCACATTGCCGGCTCATGTTGAGCTTCTCATCCACCAGCACTCCTAAGTCCTTCTCCTCAGGGCTGGTCTCCATCCATTCTCTGCCCAGTCTGTATTTGTGCCTGGGATTGCCACGACCCAGATGCAGGGCCTTGCACTTGGCCTGGTTGAACTTCATGAGGTTGGCACGGGCCCACCTCTCCATCCTGTCCAGGTCCCTCTGGGTGGCATCCCTCCCTTCCAGCGTGTCAACGGCACCACATAGCTTGGTGTCATTGGCGAACTTGCTGAGGGTGCACTCTATCCCACTGTCCATGTCGCCAACAAAGATGTTGAACAGGGCCGGGCCCAATACGGACCCCTGAGGAATGCCACTTGTCACACGTCTCCACCTGGTCACTGAGCTATTGACCACCACTCTCTGAGTGCTGCCATCCAGCCAACAATACCTTCCATCTGGAGGGAAGCTCAAGAAGAGTCATTTAGCAAGGCTCATCTTGAACTTGGCCCTAATGAAGCTTTCATTTGTCCTACTGTTTTTTCCTTTTTCTTGTGCCAGAGTGACCAAGAGCTCCTTCTGCACCTGGAGGCACAAGGGAGGTGGCAGGGGCAGAGATGGGACACATGATTGCCTCTATCCTGAAGATGGGCTAGGGAATGGAGAGGAAAGTATGGAGGAAAGCCTCAGAGAGGACAGAGGAAGTGGAAAGGAGGGAAGTTGTAAAGAGCAGCTAAAACTAGAATCCATTTTCTACACCTACAATTCTACCTGAGTTTCTGCTGGCTGCTTATCTGAAGAGCAATCCAGTTCATCTTAGGCAGTGCCAGTTTCATTAGGTATATTGAACCATACTGAAGTGGAAAAGATCAGAAGAGGTCAATGAGTTCATGCTGAAGTCTTAATCTAGAGGTTAATATAACTAAACTTTACATTGCTGTAATGGGCTAACCTTGGCTGGCTGCCAGGTGCTCAACAAGCTGCTCTCTCGCTCCTCCTTGTCAGCATGACAAGGGGAGAAAAGACGATGAAAAAGCTGGTGGGTTGAGATAAAGACAGGGAGATCACTCACCAATTATCGTCACAGGAAAAACATTCGACTTGGGGAAGACTAATGTATTTTATTGACATTTAAAAATAGAGTAGGATAGTGAGAAACAAAACAAAGCTAAAATTTGTTCTCTCCTGCCTTCCCAGGCTCAACTTCGTTCATTCATTTCCAGCCCTTCTACCTCTTTCCCCTAAAGAAGTGCATCAAGAATGGGGAATGGAGGTTGTGAGCAGTTCATAACACTTTACCACTGCCTCTTCTTCCTCCTCACACTCTTCCCCTGCTCCAGTGTGGGGTCCCTCCCATGAGGTAAAGTTCTTCAGGAATAAACTGCTCCAGCATGGGTGGTCCCTCATAGGCCCCAGGTCTTGCCAGGAGCCTGTTCCAGTGTGGGTTCCTCTCAATGGGTTGCAGCTTCCTTCAAGGCACATCCACCTACTCTGGTGTGTGGTCCTCCACAGTCTTCAGTGTGGATGTCTGCACCGTCATAGTCATCCATGAACTGCAGCAGGATGACCTGTTTCACCATGGTCTTCTCCCTGGGCTGCAGAGGAATCTCTACTCCAGCACCTAGAACACTTGCTCCCCCTCCTTCTTCACTGACCTATATTTCTGAAGAGTTGTTTCTCACATTTGCTGACTCTTCTCACTCACAGTTGCTGTGCCATGTTTTTTACTCTTTCTTAAACATCTTATTACAGAGGTGCCACCAGCATCACTGATGGGCTCAGCTTTGGCCACCAACAGGTCCATTTTTGAGCTGACTGGAACTGATCACGTCCAACATGAGGGCAGGTCCTGGACTATTCTCTCAGGGGCCACTCTTGCAGCCCCTCACCTCTAGAAAAACCTTGCCATGTAAACCCAATACAATTAGTTATTAGTGCACTGACTGAGCCTAGTTCTCTTTCAGTTCCAAGGAAAAATTAAATGATTTGTGTTATGAACTAAAACAAAAAGAATAAAAGCAAGACATATTTTCCAATGACAGAAAGCTTATTTTCAGAAATTAATTGTTTGTACCACTTCCAGATGTAACTCCTGGAAGCATCTGCTAGGGTAGTTTGTTTACGTAATTTCTTTCAAGTAGTTTTACAAGTCTTTAGTGGCAAAGTTTCAACACTTCCTTTCATGGCCACTTTACAATAAATGTCACAGTCAGGGAGCTTTTAATGATAAAAAGTCTTTATGAGCCAGGAACAAATAAACCATAATAAAGTGACTGCATATCTAATTACATGCCACTTAAATGATTCAAAATGACACACTTGTAATAAAGTTTTTATATTTTCAGATTTTTAATTTACAAGCTTGTCACTTGCAGTTTAGTCATTTTGTTAAGATAGGGTGAAAAATTGCTTAAGGTTCCCCTAATTACCAATTCATATTTATCCCTTCTAATTACGTATAATACTTGCATTAAAAATCCCACGTACACAGAGCAACCTGTGGTACAGAATTTAAGAAGACAAGTAATGCGTGTAGAGGACTATGGTAGATTATATATGGGGAATATTAATATAAAATGCTGGAGCAGTACTACATTCTTTCTAGTCATACGAGACTAGAAGAAAGCTGATAATTAGAGAAATGTTAAGTCATTTTATGTTTGGAGACCTCACTATTCACACTTCATGCCAAGTAAAGAAAAGCCCAGATTGTTGGGAAGTTTTCAGGTGAGCAAACTTATGTAGAAGGCTGTCTGGATAAAACCTCTCTGCTGACAATTTTTACGAGAAAGTGGTAACTGGTTGGTTTTGCAGGGTTCAGTTTACAGGTCTTCTTCGTAACAGTCCAGGTCAATTTTCTCGTATTCTGTTATGGTCATCTTAGATGCAAAACAGTGTTCCTACTCACGCTTGGTATGCTCTGTTGATGTGCTCTGTTGGTGCCCTTGGCTAGGCTGCCCAGGCAGCAGCCAGAGGTGGGAACGTTGCAGAAGGCATGTGAGGAGGGAGCAAAGAGGGAGACTGGCCAGCAGTGGGTTCCTATTATTACAAAGGTTTAGGGGAGGGATCTTGTTTACTATTGATTCTTTCCTGAAAATCTATAAAGGGTGACTGGAGAAGGTGAGCAGAGCTGGGTCATTGTAATGACCAGGATTTGAGTGGAGACACCATGGCAACCACAGTGAAGTAAGAGGGGCAGTAAGGAGCTAGCTGATGATAGTGTTGGGAAGACTAGTGGACCCCTGACTAGTATTTTGGGGAAGGTAATCCAAACACTTGCTAATTTAGCTTTCTCTGAGCTGCCATTTATTTCCCCTGACTCTCCATGAAGTTCTGTTTGCTTAAATCCCTTTATTCCCAACTGGAAAAAAAATAGTTAATCATGGGTGCCCCAACGATGTCATTTCTTTACCCAGCTCTTTGGGTGGATAATTGAGCTTACGCACGATCTTTCTGCCCAGCTTTAGTTTTAATTTGAATGCTCTTGGGCATTCTTTTTCTATTTTGCTTTCTTTTGCTGAGACTGAGAAAAATTGTAACTTTTTTATGCGACATAGTTGAATTCCTCCCCACCCCGCCTCTCACATATACCTCTCTGTCTCGCTCCAAGAGAATAAAAGCAAAGGGCTATGTGATGGCAGCACTGCTTGTTCACTAATATTCCAAAGTGGACCAAGGCCAGAAGGAAAATAGGATACTCTTGCTGCTTCTGGAAATACCAAGTTCTCTACTCAGCTGTTTCACCTTCACTTGACAGGCCTTACTCTTCCATAGCCTTTTCACTTTAAAGCTCTCTGTGTAAATTGTCTGTACTTGGAACATAATATGATTGTTAAGCCTTATAAGAAAAGAATTGCAATTTTGCTTGCTTAGAAGGGGCTTTTCTGAGTAGTGCAGCTGAATGCTGAAACTTCTGTCCTTGGGGGCTATTTCTAAAAGCTCTTCATGTGCCGAGCTCTGATCACGTGCCCCATAATTTCAGTTCACAGAAATTGCACTCCATAATTCTTAATAGGATTTTTCAGAGAATTTATTTGTATTGCTTAAACATTGGAAACACTCATTATATTAAATGAGTAGGCTACATGTCAAGATTACAGTACTTGACATTTAAAAAATGTTAAAAATTAAATAGAATCCCTACTGTGATGTCATAGAACTATACCCTGGAATATGAAGGGTTGTTAAATCACAGATCATTATTTTCTTCCAGAAACAGACAACATTAAATGTTCAGAGGAAGAACTAATACTAAAAACTGATAAATGTTCAATATGATGATTACTAAAGAGGATGACTGATTTTTGTTTTCTAACTATGGTAATTGTCTTTTAATAAAGAAGGGGCGGTTTGAAAGACAAGATTAATGTAATAATTAATTTTAATTTAGTAATTTTCTATAACTTTATCTTATATATGTACATTTTTGTTCGCATATTTCACAACTCTTCAACAAACAACTATTTGAGCCAAACAGCACACAGTCTGGATTTCAAATATGTGAGTATTAACATACAAAGCCAGAGTTTCAGCAGTAAACAGAATTTCATGTTTTTAAAAGCTCCTAAATCACCTAGTAGGTTGAACCTTGCTGAAAGTCAAATAAACAAAATTTGTGAAAACATCAGATAAATTATATTATAATACTGACAGGTAAAACAGTGAAACTCATTTTCTATTACAATATCTAAGTCCTATAAGTAGTGGATTTATCAGGTAGTTTCACAGTTCACTGTTTGTGACTGTTGAATGTTCAGTCTCTGCATAATCTTGATTTATTTTTGGTAAGACTTGTTACGAAAGAGAAATGGGTTTCTGAGCATAGCTTTAGTAAATACAGTGTTGCAAAGATTTAATCTGTACTTAAATATAATCTGTAACTCTGGTGTGTAGATTATGAAGTTTCTGAAGCTTTAAAAACAGATGACTTTCAGGAATTTACCAGAACTACACATACTATAAAAAGATTATGAGATATATATATATATGCAGAAAAATATGGTTGATTGTCAAAAAGCAATATCCCTATAACCTCTCTCTGGTATCGGCAGAAGGGAAATTTGCATATAGGAGTGTTTTTGTCCTGAGATTGTATTAATAACTGTTGTTTCAGGAGCTGAAACATGAACAAATGATTTTTATTTTTTTTTTTTTCCAGAAGCTAGATCTAGCTTTAATGTCTGTATTTTCTTTCTGCTTGTTCCTATTAGACTAATGGACCTTGTTGTCTCTGGAGATAATATTCCCATCATGCATGACTCTGCAGACGTATTAAGACAACTGATTCATTATTAAAAAATCATAGCCATAAGTTGTGTGATGTTAGCCTGAGCCCTAGGCCACGTTCCTTAGTAGCAGCATTCTTACTTCATTTTATCAAAATAGTTCAATAACAACCTAGAAAATACTGATTTTCTGCTGTTAGCTGGCATGTCTGAATACCACCACCAGTGGGCAATAATAGACTTTTTATTCTCAATTTTTAGACTAACTGTATCCATGACAGAAAGAGAAGAAATACAAATCTTTATCACATCTGAGAGCTGGTCCTGTTCTATTAATTCTTGAATAAAATTGATCTGTTTATTTTTTTTTGTACTGCCTTCATAGAGCACGACTCTCTCTCTGTCCAGTGTTAGACGTCTGTATAACATTAAGTATAATAAATTCCTTATAAACTCATCTTTCCTCTCTTCCTCTTCTTCCCATCTAAACTTGGTAATTGAGCACTTTCATTGCTACTGCAGAAGCATTTTGAAGTGCTGAATATTTGATGAAACTTGTAGCCAATGCAGTGAGCTAAGCACTTTAAACAAAGATAACAGCGGTAATTACTGAGAGAGGAGAGAGAGAAGAAGAGGGAAAAGCTACATAGAGAAATTATGTAAGAGAGAGGGAAATCTTGATCAATCTGGAGTCTGCTCTGTGACTTTACTGTATAATAGGGCCTATACCTCAACCCTGATCCTTAGTTGACCACTCGTGTTGCTTGATGAAATGATGTACCAACTTTGAAGTTTTGCTCCCTTGGACCCCAACTAAAGGCTCATCTAAAGTGTATTTTAGTATTTATGACTGCATCATAATCTCTTATACCTCTTTACTGAGTTCTACTTGAGGGCCAGCTTAAATAAGATCTCTTCTTATATAAGCAGAAGTGAATACACTGACAGGAACAAAACTCAACTAGTTCTGTGCAAACAGAGTAAGGAACAGTTTTGACTTGCCAAAGTAGCTAGCAATAATGATGAAACTGTTGTATTAGTATGAACATGGACCTTATAGCCCCTACTGGCAAAGAGTTTCCAGCAGAAGTATTACAGAAATGGAGAAATGCTGTGCAACCAAAAAGTTTTTGACATCACCTGCAGGACAAGTATGCTACTGAGCATAGGCATGTAGTAAGTTAATTGTCAGGTGTTTAGTTATTTTAGTTACTCTTCCATAGCCATGAGTTTTTAAGGTTTTTATTACAGCTGGTAATGTTTCTACAGGGCACCCAATATTTCTACAGTTGCACCCTTTGTGGGACTGAACTGTTTGAGGAACTAGGGGGTCACACAATAATAGCAGTTAACATGTAAAGGTTTTGGGTTTTTTTTTCCTCTGCTTAATGAGACAAGATCAGACAGACTGTACACTCCAACATAGATCCCAGAATAGTTATTTTGGCTCTCTTACCCAATAAGATCCTGAATTGGCTAAGCATATTCCCATTTAATTTGAACTTTCCCTGACCACCTTTCTTGCCCATGAATACAGCATTGCAGGCAGCAATGTTCAGGAGGAGAAGCAGCAACCATGACCATTTCAAGTTTTCGGCCTCAGCTGCTGGCTGCAATTCAGGGTCCTCTTCTAGGTTGTGGGAGAGAATCTTATTCTGTGTGCCTAAAGCTCAGATCCTAGTAGGCAAGAGCCAGATAAGCAGTACTGGACTTTTCATTGTCCTTTGGAGCTCAGAGCCACTAAAATGTATCCTTGAGTGGGAAGGGGGGGGGGGGGGGGA
>WHYT01015566.1:123098-152912 GCA_009806455.1 Tetrax tetrax | reverse complement strand
TTTTTTTTTTTTTTTTTGATGGCTTTTGCAAACCAGTAAACATCACTAATTCACTGAATTAGCTTAGGCAGCTTGCTTCAGTGGTTCTCTTGGGATATGGTCAGATGCATAATGCTTTGATTTATCATAGACAATTCTCATTTTACAGCAGTATGTTCATAGCTTCCTGTTTACTGGTAGACTTCTCATTCAATCCATATTAAAATTGCTCTAATAAACAACAGATATAATATGTAAGGCTTGTAAAGAGATAAGGAAGAAAAGAAACTGGATATCAAGGAAGATTTTGTAATAAATTACTTACTGTAGTTATGTGTATATTTGTATATATGTTGTCTATGAAGATCTTTGCAGGAGAAAAATATAGAAGTAGTTACCTTGTTTTAGTCGTGTTATTAGTTCCAGTGTTCATCTGAATTGAAGGTGGGAAAACATTGGAAAAAAATATGTTCAGAAATACTAATTCAAAATCTCTGAGAGGATATTTCTTTTGTTTAAGAAAAAATATGTGAATATTTGTGACGTGAATAGGCTGCATGCAAATATTCACTCAGACACACATTCACATAGGAAGAATTCACAAAGCCATTTTGAAAGCTGCATATAGGTTTAAAAATTATCTGATGGGGAAAAGAAACATGCGATTTAGGACATTAATTACACAGCATGAATATCAATCATCAGCTCTTACTACTGGAAAAATAACCCCAGCTCATCCACAGTCTATGATATGCTTTCACTCAGTGTTAAGTCAAATAACAAGCAAATTGTTGTGGTTTAATGAAATCAACAAGGAAAACAGATCATAAATAGTCCATCTTACAGAATTTCCTTAGAGACAATATTAATCAATGGAAGATACTTAGGATAGGCATGCTTGGGGGTGCATGTATTTGGTGTGTTTGCTGCTGATCAGCATCCTGCCTTCTTCTGGGTGAGAGGGGCAAGGGTACTGTAATGGTCTTTGATCTTTCTGCGAGTACGGCTGCAGCAACAGAAGCTGCTGGTGATTGAGTGCGAACAAGAATAGAGATAGGCTAATTCAAAGTTCAGTCTAGATAGTTCCTTATTTTAAGTCATTTTTTCTACCTGTGGAGAAATGTAGGGATGTGTTAATTTGCATGCACAGCAGCAAGATGTACTTACTATTCAGCCTCACAAGCTGTATTGGATACCTATACCAAAATAACATTTTAAGTATATTTGATGGGAATGGGAAATAAACAGAAGCTTACTTATTGTCTGATCAAGTAAGGAGATCTTGTATGCCGGATAGCAGGGTAAAGAGCGAGCTGCGGTTAAGGAGGCCAGATCTGTACACTTTGAAGCAGTTAAGCTCCACCTGAGAATCAGAGAGAGCGTGCACAACAAAACGAAGCTGTGCATTAAGTACATACTGGAAAATGTTCTTGACTGAAAACAGGGAGCTGTGTAGCCTGAAGAGGGTTCCAGCTCATATAATTATTCCTCAACAAATATGTGTGTGAGGACTATAAATCTCCTTACCCAGCCTCTCTACCTCACCATGATGTGCAGGAAGACATAGAAACAGAGGTTGAGTTTAAGCAGAACAAAAATTTAGAAATAGATCATTGCCCTTCATAAGATAATGAGAAGCTTTAAATTAAGGAGAAGTTGAGAGTGTAATGTGCTAAGAAGTCATCACACTTATATTTTTTGGAGACTGTAGAGATGAATGGAATTTTACAGAGGGTCTGGTGACTGTCATAAATGAAATTGCCTCTAAGAGGGCATAGTCTGTGTGATTTTTTTTTCCCCCAGTGGTCTAGTTTTCTGTGTTAATTTTCCCAGGAAAGGAAACTGAATGCCAAAAGTTTTGCAAGAAAATAATTGCAAATTCCAACATGAAATGTAAAATAAGAAAAACAATGTATTGTAAAACAAGGAAATGCTTCTGAGGACTTGAGTATTAAAAACAAGGCATGACACAGATTCTCACAATGAGATGATGCACAACATCTCTTTAAAGCACAAAGCAAAAAAAACTGGACTGTAATTCAGCACCCAGTCTCAAACACCGGGACCCTGTATATGTCCTGCAATGAAAGTTAGGTTTTACAGAAGTATAATTTACCTAACTCTGTAAGTAAGTAGGAGCTGTATAGGGTTAGCCCATAGGAAGTGCTAAACACTAGGCTGTACTAGTTACCTCCCTGTCTCTGATTTGGGACTGAAGGGGAGCTGCCTTCACACAGTTGTGAATTATAGCTCAGAAGCTTACTTGAAGGCTGTCACCTGCGAATTTGCTTTGGATGTAATGGACAAAGCTATTTTATTATTTTCTTTAAAAATATGACGGTGTGATACTACATGTCTTTCAAACCACTCATAAGAAGAGGTAAACCTTTGTCCTGTCCCTGGTGTACGCGAGGGAGTTAAATCATGCTTTTTCCTGCCTCACTGCAGTACCCTTTCTATTAGCTTTACAGCTGTGAGGAGGGATAAATGCTCTCCAGGGCCGCTGTTATAGCTAAGCTCTTATGCAGCTGGGACTACTAAGCTCACAACAGGGTGAACATGCTTCTGTAGCCTGTTGGTCATATTATCTAGTTTAAAGTTGGAGGGCCTGCGTACAAGGAAAACTAGATGTTGTATTAATGCATTTTATTTTGAGCAGAACCTAGATAAAAATCAGAAATAATCCTTAAGGCCTCTGTCTTATTTAGAAACAGTAATAAGTATCCTAATAGTAACTGCTCTCTGCTCTGCACTGCAGTCAAAAGATGCCATTTGCAAGCACACTCTGCTGACCTGTGTAATCCTCCTGCCTACAGGAGGATTGCTGAGACAGTTGAGGTTCAGCTACAGTGTACTTGACAGAGTATTTCCCGGTGAACACTCGCCTACTCCGTTCCCTAAAAAAATTTAGCACCAAACTACCGTTACCAACACTCCCGAGTTCAGAAGCGCTACAGGTCATATTCACTCCTTCAGCTGGTGATGCCAGAGCTCAAGTGGGACCGGACACTGTAGGAAACTGATGAATCTTGTACTTGCTCTGAATAATGGCACACTGGATATTTATAGATGGCTGAGATAGAAGAGTAGTAATTTCAACAATCTTTACCTCTTCATCTACAATATTAACAATCTTGGAAGGATCGGAAGCAGATAAAGATCCCCAAAAGTCTGTTTTGAACTACTTTATACAACCTATCATGAAAATAAGGAATCACAGAATCAGAATCACAGAATTATCATGATTGGAAAAGACCTAAAAGATCATCCAGTCCAACCATCACCAATACTTCTCAGCTAAATCATATCCCTCAACACAACATCCAAACGTTTCTTGAACACCCCCAAAGAGAGCCATATCTACTTATTTTCTTGCATGGGGGCGTATTTAATCCTTAAATTCTGAGAGCGTTTTGTAACTTCAGATTCATGTTTGTACATGTCACTTTCTGTGGTAATGTCAACCTTCTCTACTGCAATGCAAGAATATCTTTGCTCAGCTCAAATGCAGCGTTCATTGCCGTATCCTTCCTACGTGATACACCTCCACCAGTTTTAACTCATATTGCATTTACAACGGATAAACGTTTCATCAGAGTGTATGGCTCTTGTGTGGCACTTTGTAGCTTAGGATACATGAGGAATGATGATGTGGTAGGTAAACAACGAGTCTCTTTAGTTGAATCAATTTTACATGTTGTCCAATATGACTTCAGCTCCATCTCTGAAATATCACCTTTTTGTTTTAGTAAAACATTGATTCTCTGTGGATGTTTTATTCATTCTCTGTGGATGAAGAAGGACTAATTTACTCTGCTGTTTTGTTTTTCAAACCCTGATGTTATTGTACTTCAGATGTTCAACTCAGAAGTCCTGAACAGATGAAATTTCATATTTGCTATATGTGACTTGGGTGCGGGCAGCAGCTCACTGCTGGGGAGCTCATCTGTGAATGTAAAGGAGCTCTGAATTGTGAGAAGTATTGGTGATTTGTTAGATCACTGTCACTATCTGAGTGCAAAGGCTGAAGTAACCATTTGTCATTCCAAGTAAACTCAACATTTTCCATGCATGCTACCCTAACTCAGTCCTCCAGGTGTTGCTAAGAGCAAAATAAATGATTGTTCCTATGTGTCTGTGTGATTTAACCTCTCTTGAACTGATGTATTGTAGCATACTAATAATTGACATTAGGAGAAACATAGGGTTTTTTTTTTATAAGGAGATACGAATAAATGATTGCCACCAAATGCATTTTGTAGTTTATCTTTGTTTATGGGGAAGAAACAAGTCTAGCTGTAATGTCTGAAGACTATTGAGTTAGGCAGGCTTACAGTACTGCAAATCTCTACAAGACAATGTTGACTTTTGAATGTGGGAAATATATAGAAGGAAAAAAACAAATTACAAGGATGCAGAGGAAATCTAAGGATGACAGAAGTCAAACCACTTAAGAGATCTATTTGAAGACTCTAATGCTACACTTCATTATAGCATTCTTTTCTCTGTCCAATGTGAGGAAAAGAATGTGTGCTAGGTGTATATATTGCTGCAGTGCACATTGAAAAATTCATGTAACAAATCTGAATGCAGCAGCTCCATACTAGCATGATCCCTCTGAAATCAGTGCAGTGGTGAACTAGGCAGCGGCAGTAAACTACAGAACCACCATATTGGTTTTGGCTCTGGAATATAAAAGTGTCTTATAAGCTGCAAATCAGGAGACATACTCAGGGAAAAAAAAATTAAAAATTAGGGTAGATTCAGGGTCTGAGGTATCGTTGCTGATTTATAATGGAACACTTCCACGTATGGAGCTGTATCCAATCCTTCTCTCTCTGGAATCTATAAAAAGTAAGTTAAAAGCATGATCTGACACACAGCTGGAACCAAACAGCAAGTCATAATATTCCCATGCTTCTAAGGACTGCAATCTGACTGCTAGTCGCTTGCTGGATGTTGGTTTGAAAGAGCCATACAGTCAACCTCCTATGTAAACTGTATGGGTTAATTTTTATTTAATGGGTGAATGTAGTCTCACAAAGAGACAAAAAAGCATTGCTTGATTTTATTTTTTTTTACCATCAGAGATGGTAGTAAGTTATAGTTTGCAAAGAAAAGCAAGGATCAGTGACTATATAGTTGTTACACTAATTTAGCAGCAGAAGATGTGACAGAGGAATTTTTTTATACGCCTGAAGTGTATTGTTGCCAATAATCTGCCTAGTGTGTTTGCACCTAGGGCATCCTCCTCATTATTAGAAAAGTGTTTTTCTACCAGCATGCCTTACAGTCACTTTATCACTGTGCTCAGCCGTTTTCTAATTCTGTTTGATTTGATCTGTGTGAATTTAAACTCTGGATGGTGTTGCCACACTAAGCTTTGCAAATCTTTTTTTTGATGGCAAGAAAAATCTGCAGTATTAAACTATTTATAGTAAAAAGTGTTTTTAGCTCTTGTCATATTTTGTGAACAGATTTCTTATCTTTTCTCTTTAGCACAAACCTATCCCTCACACTAATGGTCACAATTTCTCTTGTCAAAGTAAAGATATTCAGCAAGATTTTTTTTTTTTCTCAAAAGCCCTAGAAGCACATACTTTCATATAGTAATGCTTTCACAAACTAAATCTTTATCCTGCTTTTGAAGAGCATTCCCATTTTTTTTTCACTCCTGAATAATTGAAAGATTTTAAAACACGCCTTGTTTATTTTTTTTTTTTGCTAAGTGATATGACAGCACATTTGGATATTTCCAATTTCTTTCTTCAACCTTTTAACTTGCTGGAGTCTAGAAACTACTTTTTTCTGTTCTTACCAAAGTGTTCTAATGATCAAAAACGTCACTTAGATTTTTCTTCAGAATGTGAATAACTGTGTAACATTGAATCCTTCACACTTGAACATAATTTTGCTAATGCAACAATGATCTCTTCTATGCAAAAGTCTGAGTTGAGTTGTGGCTATTTTCAGGTTAAAACCTATTACAATAGCTGTTTTGGAGCCAAGTATTCTAATGAAACTCTTGTTACAATTTCCTATATCTATGTCATAGCATTTTCTTGAAATGTTTCTTAATTTTTTCTGTCAGCATATAACAGACGAGATATGGTCAAAAAGTCTGACTCTCTGAACATGGTCTTACATCATACTATGGAAGATTTTGAAAGACACAGAAATGGCTCCTGTTTATGGAAACTGGGCAAAAAAGCATCCTTTATAAATTTGAAAGTCTCTCCACCAAGGCTGATCTTTGCTCCCACTACCAACCTTCGTGGTTTCTAGTTCTTTAGAAAGTAAGGATAGAGCTAGGAGGAGGAACTGATCTTTGCAGCAAGATGCTTCATGGTCTTGTGCCGTCTTTTAAAAATATCTCTTGGTTGTGCCATTTGTTCCCATTATTGATATATTTCATTTCAATCAGAGTCAGTTCTGCTCAGCCCTGTTAAAGGCACAAGGAAATGAGTGGTAGTGGTGGTGGGTTTTTCAGTTTGTTAAAGGTATGGAGGAAAAGTCATTTTACTACTGTGTGGCCTCCATGAATCCAGACAGGAGGGTAATCCACATCTCTAGGGAGTACCTAGACTCTTCTCCCTCTTTGTTCCCTCAACATCTGTCCCCTAAGCCAGACTGTGCCTGCAGAGAGGTACAGCACCCTCCATGCTCCCCAGGGTCCATAGGGTAGAACCATTTTCCACACAGCCATAGTGACTCTGCAGTGCCGTATGCCTCTGTAGATCCCATGTGGAGCATGTATGCCATATATCTCTGCTCAAAGTAGCATTAATCATCACCCATACTGTGGAAAGATGTTGAACAATAAAACACAACTTGAAAGAGAGAAAGAAAAAAAAAAAAAAGATCTGAATCAAGGAATTTAAGGCAATTGCTGCTAAGGTTCAGCCACACAAGGTGCTGCTGATCCAGTAATGAGGTTCTGAAGGGTGCTTGTTTTCCCAGGACCTACCCTGCCCCCACAACTGCCTTGTCCTCCCACTGGTATTTATGAATCAGTGTCCATCACACCACTTTTGTTTTCTACTTCTGAAGATATTGAATTGAATTGAGCAATTCCCATGTCTAAAATTTGCCACAAGCCTTATTCTTCTATTCCTTGTGCTCCCAGGTTTGCCTGGGTACCCAGGGCTCCCATTTTAGGAATGAGTACTTCGGGTACCCCTTTTAGGCTCTTGATTTTTATATCCCGTTTTTATTTGTGAGTAGCTGCTTCTTCTGACTGCTCTTCACGGTCAGTGGGCCTAAAATACTTTTCCTGTAGTCAACATTCCCTGTGAAATATTTCTTGTGTCCATAATGCTGCACTTCTTTCCCTTTCCATTCTCCCTCCTCTTCTGAAGTTAACTCTCCTTGGTGCTTCATAACATATGTTCCAGAGTGCTTCTAAATACTTCCAAATATTTACATGCCTGAACTTATGTAAGACCTGGTGACACACATCAATAAATGAATGCTGCTGAGTAATTGTCCCTGAAGCTATGCATTAAAATGTCTACTAGGGACCTTTTCTTTAAGGTTCCAGTCAGTCTTGGCCAAAAAGAGATCCTGGGATGGTTTTGTGTGAATATCAGAATTCCATTGCCTACCTGAATCTGCCTGATTCAGTAATTCAGGTAATTTCGGGAGTAATTTCGGTATGAATTTGGGAGGTAATTTTGGGATGAATTTGTTCCTCACACAATATGGGTCAATATCATGGAACTAATTATGTAACTAATGTAATTTTTAGACAACTAATACTGTAACTAAGGAATTTAAGTTGCAAAATTCTATATATTGGAGTTTCATTTTGTGGAATACTTTCAAAATATTACCATAAAAAAACCTATCTTTTTCTCTTCCAAGGCTAAACTATATGAGATATACTTCAGTGTTATATGCTTTCTTGACGGAACATTCATTAATTCAAGATGTGGAAGATAACACTAATGAAAGGACTGAGGTCTCCAGCAAAGACCAGGATAACAACTGAGATCATGTCTCTCTAACTGTTGGCAGTGTATGTTTGGAACAGCAGCTAGGTTTGTAGTCTGTTCTTGTCTCTGTTACTATATTTTGAGGTATGTAAACTATTACAATTTGAATCTAGAGGTCTATGACAAGTGACAAATTGATTTTTTAAATGCAGCTAACTTTATTAGTTTTGCTACATATTAATGCAAAATCCTCTGAGAATTTGTATGGTTTACCTTGTGGAAACAGGTGGTAACTTTATAAATGACCATGTCTAATTATGATGAGTCAGGATTTTGAGTAACTGTTTACTAAAATATACTACATTATATATTCCTAGAACTGCAATTAATTCTTTAAAACTTGTAGAATGTAGTTTTGGCTAAAGACTCAACTTCACCAATAGTTAGAAAACCTAAATTGCCATGAACTTATATAAATAAAGACTATTTATTTATATTAACCTAAACATAAAAAATCTGGACTACCGTGTTGCTCTAGTTCCATAAAGTGTACTAATTTCTATTTCCTCACAGAATTCATGGACCTCATCGATATGGTGTGGAAGAATGTACGTTAAGGGATTGCAAGCCAGTGTTGTAAAACACAGTGAGTGACATGACTGTGGACTGTGCTGCTGCATTTGATAACAGACTGGCAGACAATAGAGATAAAGGAGCATAAGCTGACATTTATCTGGGCTTTTGAGAAAGTCCATCACAGAAGATCAAAAAGCAATGCCAGTAGTTACTGGAGAAGAAGTAAAGCCATGAATTACTTAGTGGGACTATATAATTTTTTTTAAAAAAAAAATCCACCGAATAGGAATAAAAGGGCATTATGAAAACTGAGATGTTCTAAGAATCCTGTGACAGGACAAAATTTGCCGTGGACAAAGAATCATTTTATGTTATTTGTAGTTAAAGAAAGTGGTCAAGAATGGACCTCTCAGATAATAAAATAAGGCCTTTTTGTATGTTTCTTTGTTTCTTTCTTTCTCTACTGAATAGAAAATTATATAAGAAAATAAGCAAATAATAGTGGAAAAAATGTATTTCACTGGAAGATGTAACTTTGCTGCCTGGTCTTTAAAAAAGTTAATATGTGTCACCAGCTGATTCTGTTTAGGAAAAAAGATCAGAAAGGGTGTGCCTCCATTATTGATAGGATGATACTAATCTACTCAGTAAATGCTGCAGGGAAATACTGTGGATACAGATTTGGGTTATTTGTTTCTTCAGAGGAAAAGCCTACCCAGTCTTTTCACAGGGAACTCTCACACACACTTTGCATTAACAATTTTGGGATATAGAAGAGGTGGGTTGTGGAAACAGTCATTCCAGTCAATTTTTCTTTTGGAGTGAGAAACTTTACTGTATTAAAACATGCTGAGCCAATCTTTGATTCTACTAAAGTCAAGGGAGACTTGTGCCATTGCCCTCAATAGGACTAGGATTTAGCCTCATGTGTTTATAGATCGGAAATCCTTTAAACAAACACTGCATCATATTTACACAGATCACTAATCCACTTCTCTGAACCAAAACACAATTCCACTTTCCTTTTATGTTTGCTTCTTTCTCAAGCAAAAGCAGCATTACAGAAATCAGCAAACAATGTCATTCTGTTCACAGTAAACATGCTCTTTTTCAGAGAATTACTCCAAAAATATCACCCTTGCTTTTTATTTCTTAATATGCCAAAATAAAGTTTGAGAGTATCTGAATAAGCAAAAGCTTACATCCATTATATTCTTTTATATTCAGTAAGTTGTACTGGATACAAAATGTGGTTGTTCCATTTAATATTTGTTCTTAATAATTTCAGATTATAAAAGATGACATGTAATTCATCTTTTACTTTAATTAGCCTGTATCACAATATTGCAGTAATATTTTTTTTTTTTGCTAATTTTTTTATACTCTCTGAATCTCTTTTTCTGAGATAGCATAAACCAGAGCTTTAATAAACCATTTATCAGTTGAGGAACTTTTAGGCTTTAAAAGAAAAAAAAAAGGAATTTCCTCTAGGAGTAGAAATGAAGATTTTGTGAAGCTCTTTACCTTTTCTAAAAAAAATAACTCTACATTATGTGATCACAAAAGGATTGTCATGATCATAAAGAGATTTTGGGAGTCTATATCATGCGCAACATCAAGTGTGTTATGCATGTTAGATATAGATAACAAATACGTTAATCTTTTCATAATTTTCCAGATTTTTGCATACAGTATTATTAACAAGACAAACATATTAAAATCAGTATTAGAAGAACAACAAGAGGGTGAAGTAATTTGTTAACAATGCCCATTGCAGTGGGTGACCATCCCAAAGAGAATGCCCCACCTATTATGTTGCCCATCCTTCTTCATTCTTTCTAAGACGTGGCGTATTTCTTTTATATCATGATGAACGGTAATCAGAGTTCTCTGTCCATTCTTCCAGGCATGTTCCAACAATTGTTTTAAGTCCTCATGTTGTAGTAACTCCTTTGTTAAGGTAAGGTTTATTTCAAAAGAAGTAGGCAGTAGGTCTTGAATCAGAGCATAGTTAGATTGCAACAATTGATAGGATGTGACAGGTTCTGAGTAAGTAAAATCATAGCCTATGATTTCAACGAAATTACAAACCCAAAAGTTTGGGTAATTTTTGATATCTACAATAACATTGTCAATGAATATGGAATCACACAAAGTTCTCAGACACACATAACCTTTGCCAATATATACAAGTATTGTTTTGGAATTTTCGTCAGGATGAATTTCAAAATGGCAATTTTTTTTTTTTTCAGTATTAAGACAAATGTAACAGTTTGTCATTTACTATTATTTTTTTGAGGCCCATACTCCATGGTCCAGGGGACAGAGTATAGTTCTGTTGTGATTCAATCCCAATGCAATGATTGGGTATATTGTGTATACAGAAGCATTTTATATGGTTAGCACAAAGGCTGTGGCCATGTTAGTGGTGGAGTCATAAGTAAAATTTACTAGATACCACCAGGATTGGAATTTCCTTTTGAAGTCAGTTGCATTGCTCCAAATTACCTTTCTAATTTCAGTGGGTAAGGTGCCTTCTTCACCTTCTCTTATAATTGTGGCTGTTATTGATTGTATCTACAACTGAGCTTGGCTACAACTAAGAGCCAGGGAAACATTATTTTGGACTACATCAAGTTTATCTATGATCAGTTTGTGGTCTTTTTCATTTATTCTTTCCCATTTTGGTAATATATTTGTTAAAAGCCATTGGTTGGTTCCTAAAGTTAATAAGGAAGATCGTAAAGAATGTTTTAGTTTGTTCAGATCACTGGTTGTGGTGGCTGGTTTGTTCATCAATTCTTCAGAATCAATGCTATTTAGAATTCCCAATCCTGCTCCCAGGATACCAGTTAGGTCTCTTTTTGTTTGCCTTGGGGTCTGTTTCAGTAGCCAGATTGTCCACTCCTCATAAGAAGTTTTTAGAAATCGTGAGCAAGGTGGCTGGATTCCAAAAAAAAAAGTACTTATTAGTACTTGAAGTTCAGTGATGATGGCAAAAATTAGTAGAAAAGCCCCATTGAAGAAGACACTATTTGTGCTATATATGTGGCTGAAATATTAAAAATGTATTAAAAGATGAAGAACTGAGCGTCTGTGATCCCAAAACATGTATTCTTCTTCTGTTTGTACTCATTCATTTGGAGCCCCTCTCCTCTGCAGAAGCTCATTTAAATTAGAGGACTGACTTGAGCTGTTGTGTATCTGAAGCTGTCAGTGGTGCATGACCATCAGTCACAACACATTGACTCCACTGGGATTTGCACATATGATGCATTTTGATCTTTGTCTATTATTTACGAAAAAAATCTTTGATGTCTATGCTCTTCTCGGATTATAGCTTGCCCTTTCAGAGGCTTTCAGTCTGCTCCACCTTGACTCAAACTCTGATTTTATGTCTTAGAGAAACAGAAAAATTCCCACCTAGATAATATATTTGTTTAATCTTACACCTTTCCTCATTAAGCAAATTAAGATTTTGACATTGTATAAAATAAAACCACTACACTGTCCTTAAGGAAAAAGATTTTTTTAAAATTATTTCAAGCAGTGTCACTAGTCCCTTTGTTTTCTCCCATTCAAGTTATCCTCTGAATTTATATGTGATGAATTAGCAAGTAGTTTTGGTCCTAACTAAAGTGGCATTTTGCTTCAACTGGCCTTTCTTTATTGATTGAAGAAATTCATCTATGTCTACAACTTCAGTCATTATAAACACTCCTGCTGTACTTTTTTTTGTTTGATTATTTTTCCCTACTGACTTTTATAAAATCAAAATCAGCTGCTGCATTTTTACTGCTAAATACTCAAAAGGACCTTTGTTGTATATTGCAGTGTGATGAGTCAGATGCATGAGATTGAGTCTCCAATTAAGAACCATAGTTAACACCAAAACCAAATGAAACTGTTCTTAATTTTTATACTGACATTTTTTCTTAATTCTTAACCTCACAGTGGGTAAAATCAGTTCATTGTAACAGAGAACTCTGCCTTCATTCAGGATTGAAGATGTAGAGGGAGGAATATGGGACACGGCTGCAGCACTGTTCCTATGCCATTACTCCTCTTGTGTTTCATTGCACAGTATCTTGCACTGCTTGGATTTGCATAAATGCAGCTCAGAGGGAATCACTCTACTATAGTCACCCTGCAGAGCTACTTAGTTAAGGGCACCACGTCAATGAGACAACTTTTCCGATATACGGAGATATCCCAGTGTGCTCACTTGGACAGAAGCAGACAAGGCTCCTTTAATTTGGGGGAAAAACAGTGCAGAAAGCTTGGATAGCCTAAAACAATCATGACCCAAAAGCATACTGGTATGCTGTGGAATTTTTCCTTCAGATAGTTTTAGCTAAACATATTTCTAGGCATATTTTTAATTTTACCTGCTTACTGTGAAATCCCAGTTACAAATTATATAACACAATCAGAAGCAGTGTACTGAAAATTTGAATAAGGTTTTGGGGTCCAGCCATAGTGGTGTGTAAGCTGAATTATTTGAATTAAAAAACTTAGAGAAGTGCTTTATTTCAGACGCACACAGCTTTCTGTTGTTCTGTGCCCATTCATTCTGCATCGACACACAAATATATAAACTTTTACAGCCTGCAGAATGTGTCCTTTCACAGTCCTCTGGCTTCTCAGATAACCAGCATTGTGTCCCACAGAGCAGTGCAAGAGAGATGGTAAGGGTTGAAGTAGATAGTAGGATGCAGTGCATGCGTTTATGTGCTTGGATGGGAGGTAGAGTAAAATTTTAGGATTATTTATCCCTAAAATGCTTGACCTGAGGTAAAATAAAAAACTTTCCCTGTTTCTAAAGCTGGCACAAATAAGCCTTCTGCTGGACTGCTGAAGTTTACTACTGCTAGCCTAAAGATATACTATCAGTCAGATTTACCAAACTCTTAGTAACCTGCAAACTTCACAACTGTCATTTTGTATGAATTGTTTCTTTTGAGAAAAGGACATGTAAGTGTTATGCTTATGACATGAGGGCTGGCAAATCTTCAAAACCCCGTCTGCTTACATATGCCAAGGTCTGTATTTCAGAACAAAAAGGGACCGTGTAAACCCAAGATACAATTGATGAATTTCTTATTGAAATGGACTAGCAAACTCTTAATAGTAACAAGTAAGTTAATTTTTATGAAAAGATCTATGATTGTTAAAGGACAAAATCTTGCTCTAGAGTCCTGGGCATATTAGATTCAGCAGACCAGAAATTTCAAAGTGCTCAAACACATAAAGCAGCTTTTATGAGATATATTGATTTCATATGAAAGGGAGGAGAAACAGAATTTTATGCACCGTATAATAACTCCTATAAGGGAAACAGGCTGATTTTAATGACACTTCTTTAATATTGCTCAATCAATTATGTTGAAACTGCTTTTTGCATTTGCTGAAGAACTAAGTTTTTAGTATCTTATGTGTTCATTTTTGTAGATCGTAAAGCAACATGGCTGTTTTGCGCTGAAGATGAAGGCTTAGTAACAAGGGTTGAAAAAATGCTAATCTAAGGTTGGCTAATGAGTTGATCTGGAGATTTCACTTCTCTGGCTAGATTAATTCTGTTGAGACAGGTTATATATTTCTGTCCTGTATTGTACTTGCCTGTACAGATGGCTAGAGTCAAGTGCAGTACCCTCATTGCCCTCCCCAGTGTGTATTGCCTGCTGATCTGCTTCTTTGTGCAGGCTGTAAATGTCTTTACAAATGTTGATTCCGCCTTGCAAAGGTCCCATGGTCCTGGACATCACAAATGTTCTCAACAGCGGTGCTGGGATCATAGTTGCTCTTGGATTCCTTGATGCTGAAGGAAAAAGTGTAGATCCTCCAAAGGGTAACTCAAGTCTTCAGTGAGCCTAATTGTTCTCTCGCTATGCTTATATTTTTCTATGTGCAGCACAATATGAATATACTTAGACACCTTAGAGAGGTGACCCCTCAGAAAGTGGTTCAGTTCATAAGACTCAAGCTTTCAAGGGATTTAAATGTAGTCATGGTGACCTGAGATGTAGCTAGACATCCAAATGCATTTTCAAGAATGGTGAAAAACTGCCTTGTAGGAGGCACCTGTCTGTATGTCTTTTATGCTTAATTATTCTTAAGAAATTGACCCACTTGCTATAAAATGTTCATTTATTTATAGTTGTTTCTGAAAATAGCTGATTTGTCTGTACAGAGCTGCAAGAACAGGTACATTGGATTAACTACCTTCTTGATTACAGTATATATTTATAGACGGAAAGGCAGAGTATTTAAGAAACACCTAGTGATAAAACAGTCATTGATTCTATTTTTTTAGTTACTCATCAGAGGTGTCAAAACCAAATAATTTGTTTAAAAGGAAGCTCACTGGATCTCTGCACAGTCTGGTCCCTAGGAAGTTTCTCTTTTTGTCAAATCCAGGGTGTGCAAAGAAACACTCAGTGGATGGGACTACATTGGTCTCCATCTGATCTATAAAGCCTTGATGTTTTGCACCTTTCTGCCTTCTTCTCTCAGGAGAAGCAGTTGCTCCCCAGGAGGGGAGGAATTTCCCATATTCTGGCCCACTCCCTCCAGGAGGATCCACCTGAACCTATTGTAAGTCTTAAAGGAAGGCAGCAAACAAAATGAGAAAGAATATATAAATCATCTATCAGCCACCACACAGAGCCATAAAATCCTCTTCTGTATAACAGCATTAACTTTTTCCCCAAAAAGAATGAAGAGGTAAAAACCTACAATGTTTAACCATATAAAATAAAACTCTAGAGAGGAAATATCGTGTTCCATAGATTCTTATTGTTAGGAACACTTATAACTGTATTGAGAGGAAAGAATTTTACCAGGACAATCTTCTGGCAGAAAGTTATTTAATTAATTTTAAAATACTATTTATTTTAAATAATGTCTCATAAAACTTTTATTTAATATAATTCATTAATATTTTAGTGATGTTTTTATTTATCAAATTAAAATTTTAAATCTTATTGAAATGATATATTTTATTTTTAAAAATTGAAATGAATATGTTTTTCACTATGAGGACAGTTGAGCAGTGGAGCAGGTTGGTCCAAGAATTTATATAGTCTCCTCCTCTGGAATTTTTCAAGACTGGAGTGGAGAAGAACCTCAACAGTCCTCTGGTCTGACCCCAGAGTTTGCCTTGCTTTGAGCAGGCAGTTGAACGAGAGACCTGCTGAGGTTGCTCTCAGACTGAATTATTCTGAATAGATACAGAATTTTCAGGAAGAATGGGCTAGGACAGCAAGGAGAGGAGGTCATCTTTTATGTGAGAGAGAAGTGTGGATCTTTACCTTGGAACAGGTGATAAGCCAGCTGAACTTGTGTGTTAGGGTTATCAGGCAGACTAATGTCAGTGATGTTGTGGGTGCTTTCTATAGAGCACCTAGTCAGGAAGAAGAGGTCCTTCCTTCCAGAATTTTTTTCCTGAAGAACCAGCAAAAAAGCAAAATCCCAACCCTGGATTTCAGAAGAGCAGACTTTGTCCTGTTCATGCACGTTCTTGGAAGAATCCCATGAAAGATGGCCCTGCAGAGAAGACAGGTCCAGAAGAGCTGGCTGATATTCAAAAATCACCTTGTCCAAGTTCAAGAATGATCTGTCCTGACGAGCAGGAAGTCAAGTAAATTTGTCAAGAGGCCAAGGGTTTCACGACATAATCCAGACACAGAAAGAAAGTGTACAAGAGGTGGAAACAGGGACAGATGACATGGGAGGAATACAGAAACATTTTCTGAACAGGGATAGAATTAGGAAAACCAAAACTCACCTGAATCTGCCAAGGCACTTGAAGGGAAAGAAACACTTCTACAAATATATTAGCAGCAAGAGGAAGGTTAAAAAGAATGTGGTCCTACTCCTGAATGGAGCAGCAGAACTGGTGAGAAAGGACATGGCAAAGGCCAAGATACTTAATGCCTTCCTTGACTCAGTTTTCACTGGTAAGACTGGTTTTCAGGAATCTGAGATCTCAGACCAGAGAGGCAAGGCAAGGAAAGTCTGAGGCAAGGAAGATTTACCCTTGGTGGAGAAGGATCTGATTAGGGAACATTTAAAGAAACTGAAGAAACATAAGTTCAAGGGACTTAAGAGGATGCACCCACAAGAACGGAGGGAGCTGACTGATGTTACTGGGAGGCCGCTCTCGATTACCTGTGAAAGATGATAGTGACTGGGAGAGGTTACTGCGGACTAGAAGAAAGCAAACATTGTTCCTACCTTCAAGAAGGCAAAGAAGGAGGATTCAGGGAACAACAGGCCTGTCAGCCTCACCTCAGTCCTTGCAGCAAATCCTCCTGGAAATAATTTCGACCCATGAAGGATAAGAAGTTGATTTGGAGTTATCAGCATGAATTTACAAAGAAGAAATCTTTGTTGATTAAGCAAGAAATCTTGCTTAATCAACGTGATAGCTTTCTGTGATGAGAGGAGAACAGTGGGTATTGTTTATCTTGATGTTAGCAAGGTTTTTGACATAATCTCCAGTAACATCATCAGAGATAAACTGATAAAGTACAGGCTAGATAAAAAGATGTATTAAAAACTGTCTGAATTGCTGGCCTTGAAGATTTGTAATCACCAGCAGTCTGAGGCCAGTCACTGGTGCTATACCCCAGGGGTCACTACTGGGCTAATGTTTAACATTGTTTAACTTCTTCATTTATTATTTGGATGATGTGTCTGTGTGCACAGACAGATGAAACAAAACTAGGAAGAGTGGTGGATACACCAGATGGTTGTGCTGCCTCAATAAACAGGCATTGACTGGCTGGAGAACTGAGCAGACCAGAATCTTGCGAAGTCCAGACAGAAGTAATGTGAAGTCCTGCACCTGCGGAGGAATAACTTCAGGCGCCAGTACAGGCTGGGGGCAGATGGCTGACTACAAGATAAGGACCTGGGGTTCTGGTGGACAGCAAGTTGATAATGAGTGAGCAATGTGTCCTTGCGGCAAAGCAGGCCAACAGCACCCTAGACTACATTAGGAGATGTGTAGCCAACACGTTGAGGGAGGTGAGCCTTCCTCTTTCCTCAGCACTGGTGATGCACATCTGGACTGCTGTGTCCAATTCTGGGCTCCCCATGTGAGAGAGACAGACTTACTGGAGAGAGTCCAGCAAAAAGCCACTAAGTTGATTAAAGAACTGGAACATCTCTCCTCTGAGGAAAGGCTGAGAGAGCTGGCACTGTTCAGCCTAGAGAAGAGAAGGCTGAGGAGAATCTTACCAAAGCGTATAAACACACAAAGGGAAAGAATACAGAAAATGGAGCCAGATTGTTCTCTGTGATGTCCAGTGACAGAACCAGAGGCAATAGGCACAAACTGAAACACAGGAGGTTCCTTCTGAACATCAGGAGACACTTTGTTACTGTGAGGGTGACCAAGCACTGGAACAGATTGCCCAGAGAGGTTGTGGAGTCTCCGTCTTTGGACATATTCAAAACCTGACTGTACACAGCTAAGAGCAACCTACTGTATCTGACTCTGTTCTGCAAGAGTTTGGAATAGACACCTCCTCAGCTGCCTTTCAACCTCAGCCATTCCATGATCTTGTAGTTCTAGAATTTAGTTATTACTGGAAATGTCAGCATTTTAAATTTTCCATCAGACTTGGAATGATACCAAATTTGAAATGACTGCATTTTCCCCTGGGACAGAAAATTTGTCTCCCAAGAAGTGATCATTATGCAGTTTTAGTTGTGCATAACCACAGACACTAGAATCTTGAAGTATTTATCTGAAACATTGCTGATGCAAATTCACATACAATTAAAATAACAGATTTGCCAAAGGGGAGGACATGGGAGAGGAATGCATTCCTCCTACTTTTCCACAGCCCATCAAGAAGCATAATTTAGTTCATTTGCCGAAGAAGCAGCTGAGCAAGCTGCTTCTTGAAGCCTTTACCCACACCATGGCTGCATCCTACCCTGAATCAGTAAGAATAATACTCAGATGATTGCTTAAGAGAAAAATAATGAGAAAAACATATTAAGCAACAAACATGATATAGCGTGCTGTTTGCACTCTACTATGACAATTTATGAGGAGGAATGTAGGACTTCTGTGATGTCTTGGGTTAACAGTAATATATAGCCTGGCTATCTTTCACAGACAAAGCAGTTGATCAGGTGAATGTGGAAGGGCAATGGCAGTGCTATCCAATCTCCTCCTCTCACAGGGATTAGCTTCAAGGTTCCCTGAGGCCTCAGTGAGCAGCAAGGTTATATAAAAAAAAAATGAAAGCACAAAGACTTTTAGACACAGGGGAAGCAAGATAATTTTTTTTCCTATGAAACCCAAACCTAGTGCTGCATAGTGTTCAAGCAGCTTGAAAACTCAGGATCCTGACTTCTGACTATTTTTTTTTAATATAATAACAGCTACATGATAAACACCTATATATATCTGAAAAAGGAGAGATGAATCCAAACAAAACAGACAAGCCTTTCTTGAGGAAACTCAGAGAATTTAAGAGGAACTTAGGAAATGCTATAAAAATCTATCAACTATTTCTGCTGTTAACTGACCTATATAGTGTAACAAATAATTTGTATCACAGGAAACACAATCTGATTTAATTATACAGAAAATATTATTCCATGTTTAAATATGTAACATTTTCTTAAGGAAAAAAAACAAAACAAAACCAAGCCAACACACAAAATATTTCAATTCTGAAAAAAATTCCTTTTTTTATGTTCTCAAATAATTACACTTAAGTTCAGTAAACTCTCACAACTGTTGCCTTCTCCATTTTTTAAATTTCTTGGATCATATTACTGGAGGTAAATAACTAAAATTAATTAACCAGAAAACCTATACAATAACACTGGAAGTCTCATATCAGCCCTCCATAATGTAATTGTATATTTCAAAAGGAAAAACATAAAAAAAAAAATTGAAGAAAAAATCACATAATAAAAGCTCTTCTGATGCAGATAAAATCAATCTATAGTCATCAACAATATTAGCAGAGCACCCACCTAGCATGTTAACTGCTGGTATGTGTGAATCAGTAGTAGTTTCACCCTTAATTAAAGTAGGTATTGCAAAAGATTTGGCTCTATTCTCATTTATTCTTTTTATCTTGTTCTGTGTCCTTTCTGCTGAAGTATTGTGATTAATACAGCTACAGAAGTTTTGCCAGTATGATTTCTTAGATCTTCTAATAACCCCCTGAGCCTGAAAACGCTTTTCTTTTATAATATATCAAATCTTGAAGTTTTAACAAATGTCTTGTCTTATTCAAAGCCTTTCTCCTTTCTTCAAATGCTTTATAACAATTTCTTACCAGAGCTCTAGAGGGTTGTTTTTTTTTTCTTAAATGTTGTGGGAAAAGTCGCTGGTATATATACCACAAAGTCCCCTTACAATCAGTAGGAAACAATAAAATCCCCAAAAGAAAGAGCAGAGAAAAATAGCAATCTTGATTTAGAAAATATAAAAAGAACACCACAACCAAAACAAACTAAACCAAACCTTCCTACCGAAAGCTTTTTATTTGGTTGTTTCATTTTTTGCATTTGTATTTATCAGAGGGTAGTATCAAAGAGAAGGCATAGTATTTCATCAAAAACTTGTTCCAGTTTTGATCTTATGCATTTATGCTTGTTAGCTTTACAAAGGGTGGTACTTAACTATCAAACTACTTCCAGTGGAGAGAGAATTACAAACATTTCACTGTTCTTATAAGACATTTGTGTTATACGTCTATAATTTTCTTTCATGTTTTTTCCTCAATGAACTGCTTACAACTTGTTTAACTTCTGATATCTACCATGTCTATCTTGTAGATCATCACCTTCATTGTAAATTTTTTTTTTCGTTATATCCAATCTGAATCTGCCCCCTTCTACTTTAAAACCATTACCCCTTGTCCTATCACAACAGGCCCCGCTAAAGACTTTCTCCCCATCTTTCCTGTAGGCTCCCTTGAGGTGTTAGAAGACTGCTATAAGATCTCCCCGGAGCCTCCTCTTCTCCAGGCTGAACAGCCCCAACTCTATCAGCCTGTCCTCCTAGGAAAGGTGCTCCAGCTCTCTGGTCATCTTCACAGCCCTCCTCTTGACCTTCTCCAACTGGTCCATATCTTTACGTTGGGGGCTCCATGCTGGACACAGTACTCCAGGTTGGGTCTCATGACAGTGGAGTAGAGGGGCAGAATCACCTCCCTCAGCCATGCTGGCCACGCTTCTTTTGATGCAGCCCAGGATGTGGTTGGCTTTCTGAGCCGCAAGCATGCACTGTCAGCTCATGTTGAATTTCTTGTCCACCAGCACTCCCAAGCCCTTCTCTGCAAGGCTGCTCTCAATACATTCTTCACCCAGCCTATATTTGAGCTTGGGATTGCCTTGACCCATGTGCAGGACCTTGCACTTGGCCTGAATGAACTTCATGAGATTCTCACGGGCCCACATCTCCAGCCTGTCAAGGTCAAATTATTATTTTGTTTTCAAATAATTTCTTTTTTAAAATGTATTTCTGAAGGATCGTTCATCAGATCTATCTTCTGTTCTTTTCATATCACACAAATGTTTTTTCACAAAGCTTTTAGTAAGCTTTTCCTTATGAATACTCCATCATTCTTTTCCTTAAACAGGTGGTTGTTTTCAGTATCAGATATGATGTTTCCCAGATGTTTGTCTCCCCATCCTGTAACAATAAAATTACTTTCTCTCTCTGCCCCAGGTTTCACCATCCTTTTAGAAATATTTTAGCCCAAAAAAACTGCTGCTGTCTTCCATGCAGCAATTAGACATGTCTGTAACTTTCCACAAAGCCAGATTGTTGTCTAATCAACATCTTCCTTAGAACACTTCTTAGTTAGTCTCTGATAGACTTGTCAATGATTGAACAAAAGTAATAGGATTTAATTTCAGTCAACTATTGATGTTTACATCTCAGCTGGTTACCCTAAATTTTCTTTATAATCAATGGAGAAAAAGATAAGCCATATTCTAACAGTCTTTTTTCTCTTTTTTCACTGTAAAAGGATCTTGGGTGACCAGTTCAAATATAGTCTACACTGCAGAAAACCCTTTGGTATTTTATCATATAGAACAATACCATCTTATTATTGCCTTCCACTGCTAGACCTCTTTGTGATGACTGTGGTTGTCTCTTCACGCGTAAACTCTTCAGAGCAATGTAAAACAGAGGTAGTGGATGGCAGGTTATGCTGAGTGTCTATATATAATAATGCATTATATGATAAAGACTAACTGCAGCAAAAAAAAAGATAATAAAAATATTACAGGTAGAATGGAAAATAATTAGGAATTTGGACTATTTTTTTGTTTAATTAGAAGATGTTAATGTATTATTGTAATAAGTTTTTGGAAAAGTGTAGGTTAAGAAAAGTACTCAAATACTGCTGACAAAAAAAAAGGCTGAAATGGGCAGCTAATAAATATTTCGTTCAAGTGGTAGACCACCAACATTGCCAAATTATGGGGTTTGACTTGGAATAAATTAATCTTGATCAATACCTCATATTCAGAATAGATCAGCAGAGAAGACTAAAAAATGGTTTTAGGATGCCCATTGCCCGAGTGCCTTCACCAGCATTTAAAGATGATTTTTAAGTTATTCTGTATCCAGTTAGAAATACAGGTGCAACTCCTTTTCTTATCTCAGAGCCTCAAATCCTGCCACAAGCTGTCCACAGTCTTGTATTTCCAGAGAAGGATTGAAAGGATTCTAAGTCTTTTCATGCTGTGCAAATAAAAAATCTTCTAGGAATCGTCTACTGCATGTTAGTATGTCCTGTTAGGGTTACCTCTACTTACAGTAAGTGAATATGAAAGGAAGAAACAGAAGGGACAGAAGACAGGAATAAGAAACTACTGTTGATGGATTTTTTGTGTTTGAAACACCTATTCAAACACGAAATCCACTTATAATAAAAAGAGAGATTATTACCAAAAGCAATCAAATCACGCATTAGTGTCATCACATACACTTAAGTTACAATTCGCCATATTCTGATTAGTAGTTTTCTTAAATACTAATAAATTACAACTACAGAATTCTTAATCTAACAGTAGGGAGCCCTACAGTTTCTGGAGGGTGACATTTCATTTTCTATAATCAAAGGATTATAACAGTTCTGTAATTCTTGGGTAGAGAGATTTTCATGCAATTAACTTCAGCATCTTTCTCCACTCCTAGAATTACCAAGTAAAACTCTTTACAAAAAAAAAAAAAGGATAAATTGATGCATCGAATCATTAATAACAAATGCGTATATTTTTTATTAACATAAAACCTAATCATTCCATGGAAACAAAAAAGCCACAGTGACTTTAATCTGTTAATAATCTAAATTTCACACTCATGTCCTCTCCACTTCTTGCAGCCAGGCTGGGCTGAGGTGGGCCCAGTCGGCCGCCTGGCAAGAGGCCAGAGGGTGAGGCCCGCGAGGCCCACAAGGCTCGCGCCTCCCCCTCTGCACCTCTGGCCCCTCTCAGCTTCTTCACATCTTCCCTTCTCTTCTTTTTTTTCTGTTTTCCCCTTCTCAAATACGTTATTGCAGAGGCGTTATCATGGAACATTCTGCTACCAATCGGCTCAGCCTTGGCCAGCAGCAGGTCCACCGGCTGAGTCCACTGAACCAAGGGCAGCAACTTCTAGCAGTTTCCTACAGAAGCTACCACCTTAGGCCCCCCCTCACTAAACAAAACCATAACAGACAACAATTCGAGAACAAAAGAGATCATAGTATCTAGATTTTGATCTCCATAGTGACATTCAAAGAAGTTAATTACTCTAATTTGTTCTTCCAATAAATTCCCCCTTAGTACACTCAAGAACTCTAATTTGTTTCTATTAGAGCACTTCATATGTATCTTGTACTCTGTCAATCATTGATTAAGAATATTAAACATTTTAATGTTCTCATATACCAGTGCTTTTTAAAATATGAGCTTCTGTCTGTGGCTCAGAAGCACCACCTGAATTATGCTAGATGTCTGTCTTAAACATCTAAATCACACTATGGAAATGTTTGATTGATACCAATCATCTGGTCACATCTTCCCACTGATCATATACTGAATCTGTCACATCTACACACATACCTATGTTGTGAATGTCTAAACTTGTCAGATGAACCTCTCCCCTTATGTGTGGCCTTGCATCACTCTTCATTAACATTTCGAAAGAGAATCTATCATTGGAGTTTGTAATTTGATCATTATTGAAACCTTCTGTAAGACTATGATGTTGGAGTCAAGGAGTTGGCTGGATGGCCGCACTCAGAGAGTGGTGGTCAACGGCTCAATGTCCAAGTGGAGACCGGTCACCAGTGGCGTCCCTCAGGGGTCCGTGTTGGGCCCAGCCCTGTTCAACATCTTTGTTGGCGACATGGACAGTGGGATAGAGTGCACCCTCAGCAAGTTCGCCGATGACACCAAGCTGTGTGGCGCCGTTGACAAGCAGGAAGGGAGGGATGCCACCCAGAGGGACCTGGACAGGATGGAGAGGTGGGCCTGTGCCAACCTCATGAAGTTCAACCAGGCCAAGTGCAAGGCCCTGCACCTGGGTCATGGCAATCCCAGGCACAAATACAGGCTGGGCAGAGAATGGATTGAGAGCAGCCCTGAGGAGAAGGACTTGGGAGTACTGGTGGACAAGAAGCTCAACATGAGCCGGCAATGCGTCCTTGCAGCTCAGAAGGCCAACCGCATCCTGGGCTGCATCAAGAGGACCGTGGCCAGCAGGTCGAGGGAGGTGATTCTGCCCCTCTACTCTGCTCTGGTGAGACCCCACCTGGAGTACTGCGTCCAGTTCTGGAGTCCCCAACATAAGAAGGACATGGACCAGTTGGAGAGGGTCCAGAGGAGGGCCACGAAGATGATCAGAGGGCTGGAGCACCTATCCCATGAGGACAGGCTGATAGAGTTGGGGCTGTTCAGCCTGGAGAAGAGGAGGCTCCGGGGAGACCTGATAGCGGTCTTCCAATACCTCAAGGGGGCCTACAGGAAAGATGGGGAGAGGCTGTTCAGTAGGGCCTGTTGTGACAGGACAAGGGGTAATGGGTTTAAATTAGAAGGAGGGAGGTTTAGATTAGATATTAGAAAAAAAATTTTTACAATGAGAGTTGTAGAGCACTGGAACAGTTTGCCCAGAGAGGTGGTGGATGCCCCATCCCTGGAAACGTTCAAGGCCAGGCTGAATGAGGCTCTGAGCAACCTGATCTAGTCAGGGATGCCCCTGCTTCTTGCAGGGGGTTGGACTAGATGACCTTTGAAGGTCCCTTCCAAGTCTAATCATTCTATGATTCTATGATGTTGACAAAATCCCTGATGTATTTCAGAAATTCTTACCATCTATGCCTGGTTCCTCAACTTGGAAGGCCATTGAAGAGCTCAGGCTTCCAGTACATCTCTTTGAAAGTTCTCAGAAGGGGAGAGTGTTAAGAGCCTTGAAATTTCCAGTTTTTAGGTTCACAGCTACAGATACTGTTTGGGTTGCTGGTTCTGAAGCAGTCAATAGTTTCTTGGAACTGGGAAGGTAGTGGCAATTAACTTTAGCTGGAAGCTTTTAAATATCTTGACTTTGTTCTGAATCAGAATAAAATTATATTACAGAGATCGAATTTTTAGTCCTCTTAAACATGGAATTGCTAATCACATCAAAGGTCTATTTAAAATGCAATTTGTTCAGATGAGCTTACTATAGTACATGATCAAATATGTTTGTATAACTGCTCTACCCTCTTCTTCATATACTTCTGCTCCTACATTTATACAAAATTTACCAGAAAATATTTTACTATTTATTTTAAAAGTATTGATAAAAATATTGACGCAGGTAGTTTGCAATGTAAACATGAATCTATGCGTAATCATAATAGATGCTCTCAAAATGCAATAATTTCTAAATGAAAGCTTGTGATCTACCATTAAAACAGCTTTGATTGTTTTTAATGCATTTATTCTAGTCTGCATTGATTTTGTGTAGCAATGCTCTCGGTATCAGAATTTTCAGGCTGGACTCAGTACGGTGACTTACAGAATTAATTGTATATTTTAGCAATACCAGTGACGGTGCTATGGCAAGAACTACAGGAGTTAAGTACTAAATGTAAGTTTGTTCTTTACTCAGAACTCTGATGCAGCTGGGTATCGAGGCCTTGCCTATGTGTCTGCCTTTAGGTCATTAATTCCTTGGGTGGTCAGGAAGTCCTCTGCTAGTCATTTTCATAAATAAGAAAATGCACCGGCTTGAAACCAGGTGACTGAAGTGACTGAACACCTAGCCACCTTCACAACAAAGTGTATGACTTATCAGTGCAGCAGCACTCCTTGTGGGACTTTTAGACTGCCCTGAAGATTCCTCACAGGCCAGTCCTGCTGTGCCTAAACCAACTGGTATTCTTAAAAGTGTAGATTGACATCCTGGGTGGAGAATCTTGCCCCTCTGGGCCCCTCCTCCCAGGTACTTCCTGCTGCAAATTGATTAGGTTGTGTACAGAGAAGGCATTTGTAAATTGTCAGTAGAAATTGTTCCTGCAGATGTAGAAATTGTGACGTAGGACAGTCTCTTGTACTTTGCTAACACAATAAAGAGACTTCTTGAATGTAGATTAAGATATTCAACAGAGATGGGTCATGTGTGCTCTGGAGTAGCAGGACTACAGTCCAGCTGGATTTTAAGGCATGAGCAGAAGAGCAAGTCCTGGGTAAGTCTCGCCTATTCCAACTGAAAGTACTGTTGTAAAGACTGTTACAAGAACTCTTGTCAGCACCAGACAGCAACCAACCATCCTATTCAAGATATTTGATTTCCAATATGAACCTTACTCTACTCCAAGAACATCAAAAAAGTAATTTAAAAAAAAATTGCTTCTCCAGATTTATTTTAAATTAAGAATTATATAGATACATACATATTCATTAATATATATATATGCATAATCATTATCATTCTATCAACTTACTCATTCTAGCCTTTAGCCTTTCCTGGCATTTTTCCAGGACTGTTGTTAAGAGTACATGGCTCGTAGTTATGGAAATCATTCTATTTCTCTTTTTTAGAAAAAATTACATACCACACTATTTTCAAACTGGAAATTCCCTAAAATCCTATGATTTGTAGAACATTAGCTCCTAACCATTCAAAGAGCTCCACAGATACTTCTTGACTTCTGGGAACTGCCCAGAAGACAGGTGTTTGTACCACATTGTTTCTGTATCAGCCCTGGCTTTTGTATAGTACAAAATCAAGTGAAGGGCTTGTTTGGAAGGTTTGTAAGCATTTTCAGGCAAGAAATAATGTGTTTGTTCTTTGCTTGTACCAAAAAAACAACCAAACAAAAAAAAAATATTGATGTTCTGCTTGATACCTGGGCTTTTTTTTTTTTATAAAAATAAGTTACAATAATAATGAAAATATTTTTGAAGACGATTAAAAAGGAATCCCAAATCCCCATATTTTGATAGATTAATACCAGTCTAAGCCCATTTCCTAAAACAAAACAAACTATCTTGCTAAGAAAAGCTTAATAAACGCTTCTTAAATAATTTCTCTACATAAAAAAAAAGTAATAAAAAAATTTTATATTGCAGCTAAACTCAAAGTGAAAAGATACAAAGGATCTTTTAATGAAAGAAAAAGGGCAACCCAAAAGCTGTAAGAACCCATCAAAATAAATTATTTTATGGCATTCAAATATTATTAAAAAGTATTCAGCCTTCTAAATTTGAAACTCATAATCCTAGAATGACATAAGATGCTGCTTCCCTTGAGCCTGCAGGAACAAAAATCTGAATGAGTATCATAGAAATTAATAAGCTTAAACCAAAAAAGTAATCAATGTAATCTTGATTCAAATTGGAAGTCTCACTGGAAACCAGAAAATATTTGCGCAGATATAACTGCTATATCTAGTTCCCTAAAAATCTGCTTATCACAAATAAGAAAGCTTGCCAGCAAGCTGTAAATACTTTCTGAAGTAATACTTCCTGAAGTAAAATCTTTTTTCCCCATTGATAATGAAAACAATGATAGTGGACTCCAGTGTTACCAGGTTTGGACTAAACCAAAACCATTTTCAAAAAACTAAAAGACTAGCACTGCAGCTTACTGTAAAGATTAATAGTCTTATGGCATGCTGACTACAGAGGGGATTTTTTTAAAAAAAAAGTTTCAAAGCTTGTAAGCTTTTCCCTAAAATCAATCCTAAATCTAAATCATTACTATGATTTAGAGCTGATCAGTTTTCAACACCAAAGAAATTTGTCTCATCAATCTCTACATTTAGTACTTTATAATGAAAATGTGACCGGTGTAACACTAAATTAATTGTCCAAAAACTGATTTCTACTTTTCTTTCTTCCTCTGTACAGTGTGATACTAATTAATTCCAAATTCTTGTAGGACTATTCCTGTGATCAGTTGTGACCAATTAATCATGACTAACTCTCTCATTGGCTGTGACATGGAGTCCCATTATGCAGAGAACACATCTTGGGGCCTTTCCTGATCTTCCTGTCCATGATAACTGCATAATATGTGATAATTCCAGTGTTGGCTGACTCCTGAAATGCTCCCTTCTTAAATAAAATGTATAACTGTGAAGTATGACAACACGATAAATGATATATAGAATAAAATCCATCTTAAATGTCAAGTGTTCATACCACTGATTTTGTGTATGCACAAATTTGTTTAGCATATTATTGTAGTTATTGAATTACTATCCGGGTTTCAAATTTAGGTCTCATTAAAATAGTATTTTTACATGGAAAAAAGCCATACTCCATTTCCTTGAATTTGTCTTTCTGAAAGGACATTTACCTTACCCCAATGTACAGATGGAGAATAATGCAGTAAGGAAGGTTGCTAAGGGATTTTAGGCTGATCTCCTAGCTATCATGACACTATGAGGTAGAAATAATCCAGGGGAAAAAAAGAAAAGAAGTAAAATCGTTAATTGTACATGGATAACTTATTAGAGGAGCTGCCCACAAGCACAGTTCTCTGTGCTCTGACAGAGCAAAAAGAAGGAGGAACTGGAGGAAGCTGCGGATTTATTTAATCGTAAAATTAATGATTAGGTATCTATTCTGATTTCTATCAGAAGAAATCTATGATATGTATGACTGAAATAGAGAAAATAATAAAATACAGATTCATGAGAATTAAATCACTACTTATCTATAGGACAGCTGGGTTTGTTACTATGCACAATTTTCTGTTGTTTTTCTGGAGTTTCAGTTTAGGCACAGCATTTATGCTCAAGGAGAATCTGAGTAGTCTGAGTTTCACCATATCACAATTTTGTTAGATTTCTCAGGATCAGTGTGTGTTCGGCAATGCAAACATTCAGCCCTGTGGAATGCTCTGTGTCCAAAGGCCTTGATAAAATAGTTTTGTCTCATTATTTTGCCTATATTAGCATGCAGGTTTTCAATGCAGTTTTCCATTTGGAGAACCAGCATGAAATCAGGCTTTTGATATTTAATACAAGCAAGCAGGAAAATCACACTTAAAAATCTATGTAATAATGCATTATACTACAAACATAATAGAAATGTAGCTCCCATGAAAACCATTGAATATAAATATAAGACAAGAAATCTAACAGTATATAGATAGTAATACTAAATACGTAAATAATGGTTGAGTTTTCTTTGTTAATCATTCTTTTTTAATATCAGGCTTCGAACACAGAAATTCCCAGTAACATTGCCTGACCATTGGGCATTTTATATGAAAAGAAGACTAAATTTGAGTGCTTGCCCCCTTCTGTAGTTTATTGTTTACATTTTTAAAAAAGGTTAGATATCTTTGTAATGCATTTCATTAGCGTGACCTCAGAGAGAAAGATTACAGTGATCAGAATGTTAACTAAGAATCTTGTTGAAAAGAATGGTTTATTAAATATCAACAAATAAGTTAGAGCTATAATAGCTGTAACTCCCCAACAACTCTATCGAGTTAGACCTTTGTTTTTTGGACATAATTAACAAAAGAAGTGCAACCTGATGATGTCACAGTCTAAGACCACACATTCTTTGAAATCTGAGAAAGTCTGGGGCTGCAAATTGTGCAAGATACATAAATCTACTAAAATGACAATCTTGGTACTGTCCAGAGTTGTAGGGCTTTATTTTCATTCTTAAAAACAAGAAGTCATTTTCCCGGCCACTGAGGAACTGTATTAAGCAAATTAAGAGACTGTATTAAGAGACACTCCAAGTCTCTCCAGGAATTAACTTTGCCATATATTGTCTTCTGTACATTTTCTGTATGAACTGCTTGGATCTAGTGCCAAAAAAAAAAAAAAAAAAAAAAAAA